>JAHWFO010084798.1:0-30114 GCA_023313115.1 Rhysida immarginata
TAATCTGAATATTCAAATTCTAGCTAATTAATTCTCAAAACCTTACACTTTAATGCAAAAAGGTTTAGACTAATAGTCATAGTTCAGCACGTGAATAGCACATCCCAAGCGTATACCTGTTACCCTATTTTCATGCAGAAGAGACAGTTCTAGTCTAATCTGGCTTGACTCTCAGTAAAACTACCTGATTTTACAACCGATCAATATTCGGTAAGCTGAGTTCCTACGGAGCAGGTAAAAAACTTTTTGCACCCAACTGTACATTATCTCCAAAAATTGTAGAAATTATATCAGTCTCAGGTGAGACAATCATTTAATTTGGAATTTCAATTAAATCACGATCAAAATTTTTAATTCTTGAAAAATTTCCAGAACCAATTTGAAGAATCCACTAATTGAAATCGTCTTGATCTGCACTTCTCATGTTAGATATTAACGAAAGTTTTGTATAGTGTTGCCATAAATTTGATGATATGATGCATGCTTTGATAACTTCTGTTGCTATTCTGTTTGGTATAACCAGTAAGCATTGTCAAAAATCTCCTCCAATGGCTTGTCTCGTTTAGTCGAATCGTTTTGAACTCCATATCGAAGCATCTCAGTCCATGTTTTGTTAACATTGTTACTTCATCGATGATTATAACTTTTGCTTCTAAAACATCTTTATCTTGAAGAGACAATAGCTTAAGTTTCGATGTTGAGTTTTCAAACAATGGAATTGGCAACTTGAACTTGCTATGAACTCTTCTACCTCCTTTCATGAGTGTTGAAACAATTCCAGTTGTAGCACATGGAAGACTTTTTCTTTATTTTCAGATGAAGTTCATTAAACCTCTATAAAGCTAGGTTTTTCCTGACTCACCAAGTCCATCAAGACAGAATATTCAAGTTGTGGCATTTTCATCATAGATCGATTGAGTGATCCTTTCAAAAGCTCTATGAAACTCTTTGTTGAGTATTTAAAGTCGGAATGAATCCTTCTGCTTCTCTTCTCTCTTCAGTTGGATTAAAAATTACTAACTCAATTGGCTGCCCAGTTGGCTCTAGCAGATTGAATGAAGTACAATTAAGACTATATTGCTTGAGAACTGAAGAAATGTCGTGAAGAGAATAGGGGAAAATATCTTCGCATTGAATGATGGGTACAGCTGCCATTTTTTGAGGGCAAGAGGAAGGCAATCCTATACTGCTACTCATCGAAGTGCACCGTTTTTGCCCGACTTGTTATTGTATAACGATGGTAACGAGTTGGTGTGTGTTTGGATGTATTGTATAACAATGGGATAAGTTCAGAGCCATGGGTCTTGATACCCTCAAAAGATGGCAGATATTCAATGTTTATGTTTTGATATTTCTCCCTATAATGGAATGAAATATCTTCATCATGATTTCTCAAATAATCGATTGACATTGGTTTTTGTATTTGTCCCATAAATCTTTTGCATTTGATGGTGAACAAAATACGTAGGTGAAAGAAAAGAACTGTCTAAGTTGAAATGGTGCATTGAAGACAATAGTTTCTCAAATACAATTTTCCCATTCTTCGTGATCTTCAAAAATGCTTTGTTGTCTTGGTGCTTCGACAAAAGTTGAATACAATAATCCATCAACAGTTCTTAAATCTTCAAATGATTTTGCTCCAGGAACATTATGCAGAAGAATACAAAGACAGAAAAATTCTTATTGACCTGGATTAACAATGTACATTCGTGCCATTGTATTAACCACTTCACATCTTCGAGCTTGGCATTTGCTTTCTTTATAAATAAAGTGCTCTGGGATTTCTTGAGAAGAAAATTGATTTGCATTTTGATTCTCATAATTAAAAGTAAACTAAGCTGTCAATTTTAAAATTTGATATCTTCCTCTTCCTCTTCATTTCCTATTTTGAAACGCACTTGCTGTTGATTTGCTAGGTGAACGGGAAGTCTGACTTTATTGTGTGATCTATCATTCATCTCTTATACCAACAAACGCCACGTAGCTTTGCTTGCACTAACATATTTTGATTCTATGAAAGATTTGATTTCATTGTATAACAATTGTCTTTCTCCTGTCATTAGACCAATCTTTGCACAATCATATCCTTTCCAAAAATACTTAGCGATATAAATAATTTTCTATAGAGATATGCAAACTTCAACATTGATATGACAATTGTATCGTAAAAGCAATATTCTGTTGTATGGAACGACAAATCTGTTATCAACTTCAACACTTCTCACGATGGCAGTTCTTTCTGGCCTTCAACCTGATGAGTTGACTGCTGATTTCATTGCAAAGTCTTTTGGAAAACTTTTCTTACACTTTATATTTTCCATACATGGAGAATTTGTATTAATTTGACTGCAAGGCCCATGAATCATACATCTTGTAACAATCGCAGACAATCTTGAATCTTTCTAGATCTGGAATTTAGGCACAAACTACTCATCAACTGTGATAAAAATGTGTGAATGAGGCCATCCGCTTTTTTGAAACAACTCAATTGTATAAACATAGCCAACACATATTTCCAAGATGTTTTATTTTACGTTAAATCATCCATCAAAAATTTCAACTTTAATTTTCTTATAAATTATAATTATTACTTTGTATAAATTCACCGATAAAAATAAAATTTGACCGATAAATTTTTTCTTTCACTTGATTGTTTATCAACAAAACGCAGCACAACAAATTAAACGTTAAAAATTTTTATATAAGACCATATTTTATACGAAATTCAAATTCTTATGATATAAATTTTTTTACAATTTCAAGAGTACCATATTATTATTTTTTACTTCTGTTTGTATCATAAGAATTTGAATTTCATATAAAATACGGTCTTAAATAAAAAAAAATTTTTAAATTGAAAAAATGTGAAGAATTTCTCAAAAATTGATTATCTTGACTAAACCTTGTAACGGCTCTGATTACCCAAGTCGACAGTGCCAGAATGTAAAGCCTTGATGCTTACATCTGTCACATGGCACTCAGAATGTAACATCACTCATCGTGAACCCAGATGATGGAGCCTTCAATGTAAGGTTCAGGTTTGATGCAGTCACTGCGCCACCACTGATTAAGCAGAAATTTAGAAGTTTGGGCCGAATTAAGTGGTTAATCATTAATAAGAACCCCACATTAGGTTTCTTCCACAAAGACGAACTCAAGCTCGTAGGGTTAACAAAGAGTAAATAGATTTATTCATGTAAATAATATTGGGAAAGAATAAGATTTAAATAACCTCTGACCGCTCTGCCTGGGTCAGTTGAATGAGGAATGAATTGGGCAAATAAAATAGTCATGTCAAATAGAACCCAACAGATATCTACAAAGGAAAACGCTTTGAATGGCCAGGGAACTGAAAATTTATAACTCACAGACTCAAGACAGGACAGCTACACTTGCTTCGGGCATGGCAAGACTTCCTTCTGGCATGGATCATCCACTTTTTAGAAACATTTTCTGGTTGTTTCAGCAGGACATCTTGGATGAGAGGGGCAAAATACTGACTGAGAATTTAAGGGTCGTTTGGGCATTGTCAACACGGAAAATAAGAAATAACTTCAAGCACCATAATTAAGGAGTGAAATAATATACTAAAGAAATTTGGGTACCCGTGGCCGGGCGTCTTAAGCAGAGCTTTCTGTAGCCAGCTGGATAACAAAGCTCCAGCAACCCACTTACCTACATAGCTGGCAAGAATTAGGAAAGGGTCGCTAGAGCTTCTTGATGGTGCCAAAGCCAAGAGAACTTTCCCAGAACGAGAAAACCCAAGTTTCCTCGTCTGAAACGGGATGAAAACCACGGACCAATCATCGATCATTGAGTGACGTAAGAAGCGGGCAGTCTGAGAGGTCAAATGGATGGTCAAATAGAATGTCCATCTTCGCATCTGGTTTTCAAATTGATGGTCAAGCAGAATGTCCACCCTCGGATCTGGTTTCTTTGTCTTAGGCGCCAAATAGTTGCGCGGCCACCTGCTAGAAATCTAGAAGGTTCTGAGTAAGATGCCAAACGGCAATAAGTCTGTCATCCAAGGTCCCTCTATTCCAGGAGCATCCATACTGCCCTACCCTATCGGCTTGAACCGAATTCAATAGATCTGCACAATGTCAAAGATATCACTATAATAAGAGAAGGGGGGAGCGAACTCTCCATCCGTAAGAAACACATGCTGAATTGCCTAAGAGAGAGGAAACGAGAATTAGACACGGTCCCCAACTCGAAACAATAAAACTCAGCAACTATTTTAAAATTCTCTCTCAAAGAAAGAGGTTTATTTTAAAATTCTAACTTTTATAAAAACAAGAAATACAGTTCGCTTAGAAACGAGAATAACCGTAATAAAAGGTCACTCTTCAGCCTATTCCTCTGCATACAAATAACAAGAGATCATATTAAAGTTTGAAAGACAAGATAAATAATAATAAACGGATATTAATAACGTGTAAGGTCTGAACCTTTACACCACCCACGGTTTTTTCCCATAATGGTTTATGCAGGAGTAGAAGTGATTTTGGTACGAGTCACCACTGATTCCGTACATCGTATCAAATTGTTCAATGAGAATTCTGTAACACACCGCAAATTTTGATCCAGGCCAGTGGACAGGACGCAGGGGGCCAATCTAGTTTCCAGCATTCTCTCCAGACCTGACACCATCGGATTTCTTCTTATGGGGCACAGTGAAAGATGAGATGTACAAACGTAAACCACGTAACCTGGACACACTTTAGGATGAGATTCAAGCGGTGCGTAGAGAAATCTCATTGGTCACTTTGATACGATGTACGGAATCAGCGGTGCTCGACATCGTAACACGTGCTGGTTAATAGACCTACTCCCATGTGCGCACTGTTACGATGTTAAGTGCGTAACTCGGAAACTTCTCGTTGGAATTCGATCAAACTTTAATGGTATACAGAGTTTTATGTATCCTATTATTCCTCCAAAATTCATTATTCTGGGCGTTGCAGAACCTGAGTTATTAAATTATTGATCTTGAAGGCGGCATTTATATTTTTGTTCATATCTCAGTGTTCAAATTCGGACCCACATTTTATTAAAAGAAAATGTTTATTCTGGTCACCTCTGTCATTTCTTACAGTTATACAAACTTTTTCAGACTCACACTGTATAAGATATACAGGTCGTATGAAGAGCAACGTAAAATGTCACGTGTGTAATTTAGCAGAATAGATGAAAAGCACAGTGGATTGAATAACACTATGACAGAAGGCGTAAATTAAATTGTAAACGTTTATTAACATGAAATTACTTGAAAAATGGATTACGTAAGAAATAAAAATACTTGTAACTTAATTGGTCAATACCAAAAATAAGAAACTTAACCAACTAGGTCATTAACTATTCCAGTTAAATGTAAATTTTGAATACACTTATAAGTTATCAATAAGTTAACACACAAAAATTTCATAAACACTCCTCGGTACGAATCCCTTGCTTGAGAGAAAATAGTTGGCACAAGAAAATGAAGTAGGTGCAGGAATACATTAAGCTCTGACGACAGAAGGTGCACACACATACACACACACACACACACACACACACACACCACACACACACACACACACACACACACCCACACACACCACAAACACACTGACACTATCACAAATTCAAGGAGATCAAATCACATTCACTTGAATTACTGGCGCAAATGCGCTTTAAGCACTTATTGCTAGGTAAGTAGAATATAAAAGTGTGTGTCACAAGCGGTAGAAGTAAAGAAGTAAAGTCAAAGCCGGTAAGTCTTAACGTCGAGAATTGTTGATGAACAAAACAGGTTTCAGCTTTGGACACTGCAAATACGAAGACTAGTATTAGTCACTCGTAAATGGAAACAAGTAAGTATAATTCTCATTAAGTATGAAACATTATTAAAAAATTAATAAATATCTTATTGTGTAATATACGGATTCTACTATAGAAATAAAAAAGTAACATTTTTAAATATTCATTACATTTTTGCTTATCAATTACATAAAAAAGATTCAAAATTTCACAATAATGGTTGTATCTTTGAAACTATTCTAGATAGATCGATGAAAGTTTATATTTTGTCTTCTTTTTTATAATACTATTTTGTGCTAGAAAAATGAGAAGATTTAAATGAATAACAAATTTTTTTTCTAAGTCCCCCCTTAAGTGCCATATAAGTAAAATACCAGCTTCATTTAATTACGTTCCTCGAGGCATCTTTCATAGCTTAATTTTCCGCGTGTTGTTAAAATCAACAGTGATGAAATAAGAGACAACAGATTGCATCGAAACTGTTGTTAAATTCTCTGATGAGCTCCGTTGAGCCTCATCGGAACTCTGGATGGAAGGGTATGATTTGCAACAACCTGAAGCGATCTTTTCTTCGATGATTAGGTGATCCGTTTGCAGACAAAAAATGATGGCGACATATGATGAGAAGAACCCACGGTGCAGATATAGAACCACTCTATGTAATAAATTACTTTTGTCCATTTTTTAGGTATTAAATCGAAATAATAAACCACTGCTCAGTTAAAAAATATTCATTATTTTTTATCGATTAAAATTCTTCTTGTAAAAATATAAAACCGTAGTAGGAGAGGGGTCTAGCTGGGCCTTGGCTCAGGGCCCTTGCATAAATGGAGCTACCAGAGCTGTACATAATACCTTAAGGGGGCACAAAATAAAATTAGGGAGTACAGTTTCCGAGAGCCCAATTTACTAAGTTATGGCACTGATATAATTCAACTGCAATGGCAGCCATATTTGTTTTGCTGATGACTGTTTAGGCATTAGTCGTGTTGTTAAGTAGTACTACCGTTGACTACATCACTTGCTGCATCAGTCAACGAAAGCGATGATTTTAACAACACGCGGATTACCTTCATCCAAATTTATTACCATAGATTTGAGCCCATTATCGTTAGGAGGGATTCTTAATACACATGAGACACTGAACAGACTGTTATAAACAAAAAAAAATTTAACTTTTTTTTCTATATTTACAATTGATAACTTAGGAACCAAGTAGAGTAATATCAGGGCCATCGCGATCTCTTTTTTTCTGTACCACAAAGAAAAAGAAAAGAACAAAAAGGTAAAGAAGAAAAAGAGATCACGATGGTAAGTTTCGCTTCGCGCGCGTTAGTTGAGTAGGGTAAATTTTTCAATGACTAAATTTGATTTTTTTGCCAGCTTTGAATAGCTGTATAGGGTTTAATTCACTTATGACTTAAAAGTTATTTCCCATGAAAAAATCCGTTGCCTAATAAAATGTCATATTTTTTGTAATTTTAATACTATTCAGTGTAAGAGTGGATTGTTGATTGTTATTGTTGGATTGTCATATTGTTGTAGGCAGTATTATTGTTGCATTTATAAATTTAAATATATCTTTCTATATCTATATATAGGGTGTTTTTGAATTGAGTACAGATTTTTTGAAAGATGATAGGACAGGTCCTTAGAAGTATTTTTTGTCATATGAACATGGGGTCCCTACAGCTCCATTTATTAAATACTGCATTGAACAATCAAATGACACTGGGACGCAGTGTGCGTTGGTAGGCCTAGATTATTTTATTTTTAACAATTAACACAAGCAATGGTGTACTTCGAACCCGTAGATACCGAAGAAGAATTGGCGGCTCGTGTTATCGCGGCAGCAGGTGACATCAGCGAGCGTGCAAATCAACTGTTTCCACGCGTACATCAATCCATCATAAGGCGTTGCGAATTGTGCTATGAAGCAAATGGCGGTCATTTCGAACAATTACTGTTAAAGTCATACAGTAGATTGCTTATGTTAATTGTTAAAAATAAAATAATCTAGGCCTACCAACGCACACTGCATCCCGGTGTCATTTGATTGTTCAATGCAGTATTGTAAGTAAACGGAGCTGCGGGACCCCATGTTCATATGACAAAAAATACTTCTAAGGACCTCTTCTATCATCTCCCAAAAAATCTGTACTCAATTCAAAAACACCCTCTATATAAAGAAGGATGTTTGTTTGTTTGTTTCTTTCTTATGGAAATCTACAGTTTTATTACGATCTTGATGAAATTTTGCTTACTTGACCTTCAAACCATGAGATTTCGGATTTCGGAAAAATAATAATTATCAATAAAAAATAGATATTCATGGTTATGGAAGGGCATATTAATTAGAAATATCTCATGACGAACAAAGCAAGGCAAAGTTTGTGCATGTCACGGAATTTTAATGATTCCGGCGACATAGTCGATCGTTTTCGCTCCAGAATATTTTACAATTCGGAGCGAAGACGAAATCGACGTCGTCATCGTCATCGACGGGAGCACGAGGCATCAACCAATGAGGGAGGAGCGAGGTTAGCGACGGCGGTCTCGAGGCGAGAGCAGAGACAGAGTGGAAGAAGGAGTTTGGCAGCGACCGACGAACGACGGAGCAAGGAGAAGCGCCTGGCCACGAGCGACGGAGGGCATCGTGACTGCCTGATGTTCTTTTCGCCGGAGGAAAGAGCTCTTCCTCAAGTCACCGCAACGGAGACAGCTACGGAGGCGGCGAGTGCCTTATTGCGTAATACCCTGCCGTGCGGGGAAGCTCCGTTGGCGGAGAATGCTTGCGTGGCAAAACGGGAGACTCCGCGGCAAAAAAAGTGCCTGACGACGCCGTTCGACGTCCTGCCCCGTGTGCCGAGTCTTACGGTCGCCGACCAGTGTTTCAGCTTGGTGAGTGTTACATTCTCTGTAGGCTGTGCGGCCGCATTGGTCAGAAAATCCTTCTCAGATTTAAGGCGCCGTGAAATGCATTTTCACACTCAGGTGTGTGGTCTTTGGCTTGGAGGCATGAGAGCCTACTTTTCGAGCCATTTCGGCTTTGCCGTCATAAAATTCTGAGTGAAGTGCGTTCTACCATTTGTGAATTATCATATTGTGTATAAATTCCTGTAATCTTTTCTAGTTGTAAAACTTTATTCTTAATGGACTTCCCCGGACTTGGAATTTTACCGATAGAGACTTTTTGATAAATTTATTTATCTAATTTATGTTCTCGCTAATTGGAACGTTTTAATTCGCGAGTGCGCCCTCCAGTGTTTTCGTAGGCTATTGTTTTCGCTACGAAGTTTGTGTGAGCTGTTACTATAAATTTGTGTTATTGTTTATTCGAATTCCAATACACATGTTTATGTTTAAGCCTTTGTATGCCATAATGTTTGTTAAATGTTCTATTCGTTAGCTGAGAGGTTGGTCCTTAAGTATTCGTTTTAAAAGCCGACCCAGTTAACTTGCTGTTTTTCTATTTGGCTTATATCGGGTGTCTAGTATTAAGCAATTTAACTTTTGGCTATTAGGCTATTGTTCTTTGATTTAACAGCTCAGCTGCTTAATTTTTCTGTATAGCAGTATTCCTTTGAAATCATTTATACTTGTAACTTTGTGTGCTTTTGTTTAGCTCTTAAGCTTTGTTTTAGGTTAACTGACTGAATTATAATTGTAAAGGCTTACGTTAGAGCCTTTCATGTAAATTACTTTTAGGTGAATTTGGTATTTACAGTTTAGACATCAATTGTCGTATTCAATTGTTTAGTAGTGATGAGCTAAGTCGTGATTCTACGTTCACAGGTATAACTGTGACTGCTACTTTTTGATATCAGTGATTTTTACCTGTGAACGTGAAATCATGACTCGTTATTTTCCTGCTCCTTAGACAAACGGTGATGATGATTCACTACTATTAATCGTTAAAGCGAAAGTGGTGGCGAAGTAAACATTGTTTGATTGGTATAAACAGGAGTTTATTAAAGAGTATATAATCTATAACGACGCCTCGGTGAAATAAAATGGAGAGTAGTATATTATTTAGTTTTAGTAAACTTGTATTACCGTGATTAATTCACTCCCCTTTAAAAAATAAATTAGTTGTTTACTTGTGAATTTATCCCCCCTCCCTTCTTTATCCGCTAAGAAATTGAAATACTCCACCAAGTTTGTTTATTCAAATTTTGAAAATTAAATGTAATTCTCGAAAAAATTATGACCCGTTTATTACTTATTTAATTTAGCAAACATGTATTACTTATTTGACCTAAACAATACGTCACTATCAGTGCCATAGCAAGGGTAAATGACGCGCATTTTTTGACCTCGCTCATTTAAGTCATATAAGTAATGCTTGTTTGCTTAATAAAATAAAGGGATCATAATTTTTCCAAGAAATATACAGAGTGATCCAAAAGTCAGTTCACGCAGTAACTTGAAAACAGTATCTTTCAGTGAAATGACTTTTGGATCACCCTGTAGCGCGTGTAATTTTATTTTCAATTATTCTCAGTATTTGAATACAAAATTTATTGGAGTAATGCGGTTATTTCTTAGCGGGTGGATGGTGATAAACGAGTAATTTGTTTTTTAAACGGAAGTGAACTTTATACATAATTATGCAGTATTTTATTGTGAAAGTATACTCTTCCATTCTGTTGATTTTCCATTTCCCTGGAATAATATATCAAGTCAGTATATGTAACCAATATAACCAATAGCATACCCAGAATTCCTCTGGGGAGGGGGAGGCATTCTTTCATTGCAATTTTCGACCCCTAAAGCAATGAAAATGCGGGTGAATTACTGCCCTCCTCACTTTGGCTACTGAACTATATTATATCATATAATTGTTGTTATGCAGTTTTATATTCAGCTTATTATCATTGTATTAACAAACTGCTTGTAGCTAGTATATATATAGGGTGACGTCTCGGTTTTGCGGGATTGTCCCATTTTTCTTATTGGGATTAATTAATTACATGTATAATTACATTATAATTCAATTAAAAATTATCGATATTTGACCAAATCTCCCGGTTTGATTTTTCCAAAATTTGGTCCCCCATATATATATGGTTTCGTGTTTGATAATTGCATAACTAATGTATAGACAATTAAAGTAATGAGTATACAAATGTCTAGTTACTAGTAATTCACCCTCGCTCCCCTCTGCGTACAATTCTGGATAAAGAAATCACGGTATTCCGTGAAAATATCACTAGAATTAGATATCACATCTACTGTTTATCTATTGCAGATGCAAATAAAATACATATATCAGGAGCCTTTATATGCTCTTATGTTTTTATGAAACGAAACTTTATGTACGAAATATTATCGATAAACGATATAGAAACAAGCACCAGTACGAAGTGCTTGGTCAATTAATCAACGATCGCTAGAAAACATCACGGAAAAAGCGAATACTCTCTTTCCTGTGCATTCTGATTGGTTAAAAGAGTTCTAATCGTTAACGCATGCGTCAGTTTCCTCGATTGACCGTGAAACGGTGAAAATCACACGTAAAAATAACGATAACAGGTTCGAGAGTAGCGTTTGTGAAAATCACTGGTAACGGTTTCGAATGTTCGAGAGTAGCAGTGATTACCTGTGAAATGTCACTATCAGTGAAAAAGTCACAGGTAGTGAAATAACGCTCATCACTATTGTTTAGCTTGTAAGCTTTGGTTAGGTTACTAGCTTAATTATAATTGTAAAGGCTTATGTTAGAGCCTTTGATGTAATTTCTTTTAGGAGAATTTGGTATTTACAGTTTTTGGTCGTTAGACATTAATTGTCGTATTCATTTGCTTAGCTTGTAAGCTTTGGTTAGGTTACTAGCTGATTTATAATGTAAGGGCTTACGTTTAAGCCTATGATGTAATTTACCGATAGGTCAAGTGTGCCTTGAAGATTTGGCTTATTTGTAAGATTTAATCTTTAGATTTAGGATTTTCTCGCACTGAGGTGCAGGTAAAGTTAACCTATTCATGTTTATCTTGGACCGTTATTCAATTGCATTCTTGGATTAGTATTAATATTTATTTTTGCAATAGCGGGTCCACTCGACTCCTCATTATCTTTTGCTACTTTTATTTGATTTACAATAAACTTTATCTTTTATTTTACTCTATTTTGTGCGCTGTTGCATGTTATTTAAATTCCACTGCGCTACTCCTAATACATGTATCAACAATACATGTGACAGTGCAACAATAGGTATCAACAATGGTATCAACACGCAATTCACAACACTCTGAACGGACCAACCAATATATATCTCATGACCAACAATGAAAAGAAAAGTTGTGCAACAAAAGGCCCGTCGTGTTCGCATCAACAATGGTCTCAATGCGCAATTCACCAATAACAATGAGCACAAAATTATTCAAAGAATTATAACAATGAATGTAAAATGATGATGCAATGATAGAAAGTTCTTTTCAAAGAATTATAACAATGAACATAAAATGAGGATGCAATGACTGAACATTCGTTTCCAAGTATTATTAATAATGAACAGGAAATGGATATAATAGACGATATAGATAGGCTGTCTCTCTCGATGAGGCAAAGGAGGTACACGTGTCTTCCTTCAGCTTCCTAACAAGCGTTTAGACGATTGGGAAAAGTGTGTGTGTTTCTTTGTGTATGTGTTTACCTACAAGTGTAATTATCCCGGGCAACGCCGGGTCCTCTGCTAGTTTTACATAGGAGTAGGAGTTGTAATAAAGTATAGTACTTAAAAAATAAGAACTCCATTTAATTAAAAGAAATAGAAATAAAACTAAAAATACTTACTTACTTACTTTTCAAACCCGCTTATCCGTTAGGGTCGTGGGGGCAGCAGCCCTATGGAGGATCTCCAGCGATCGCGATCTTCCGCCATCAGGCGCATGTCCTCCCTGGTAATATCCAAGCGACTCGAACCCAGATTCTCCATGTAGTCTAGCCACCTGGTTCTAGGCCGACCCCTTGGTCTCTTACCCACCGACTTGGAAAATAACAACTGCCTAGGAAGACTAGTTTCAGGCATCCGTATCACGTGGCCATACCAGCGCAACTGAGATCTCTCAATGCGGAGAAGTAGCGGCTCAACTCCTAAAGATTCCCTTATTGTGCTGCTGTACACTCTATCTAGTAGGGTAACACCTGCCACACCTCTCAGGAATCTCATTTCGGCCGCTTGTACCCGCGATCGCACTCTTTCGGTCATTACCCAAGCCTCATGACCATAGGTGAGAATGGGGACAAAGATAGATTTGAAGACGGAGAGCTTGGCTTTGTTACCCAGCTCTCGTTTCGTTACCACGGATCGCCACAGTTCACGTCTGACACAGCTTGCTGCACTGATCCGAGCATCCAATTCTTTCTCCTGCCGTCCATCACTCGTGAATGCAATCCCGAGATACTTGAATTTCTCCACCTGTCTCAATGAGGCTCCCCTAACATGGAGAGCGCACTGAACAGGCTGTCTTGAAAGAACCAGAACTTCGGTTTTAGCCACACTGATCTTCATCCCAGCTTCTTCACATTTGGCAGCAAACCGGTCTAGTGCATGCTGAAGGTTCGTGCGAGAAGACCCAAGCAGGACAAGGTCGTCCGCAAAGAGCAACCTCTCCACCAGGCAGTCGCCCACACAAACACGCTCATCGCCTCGGCTGCCCCTGTCTATCCAGTCCATAAAGATAATGAACAAGATGGGCGACAGTACGCACCCTTGGCGGAGTCCAACACCCACGGTGAACGGTCTTGACTTAATGCCATTTATCCGGACACACATCTCAGAGCTTTCGTACAGAGACATGATAGCAACCAGTAATTGCCCATCCACTCCATGCTCTTGCAACACTTGCCAGAGCTTCTCCCGAGGAACTCTGTCATATGCTTTTTCGAGGTCCACAAGGCAAGCGTAGACCTCTTTTGCATACTCCCAGGATTTCTCAAAGATTTGCCTTAAAGCAAAGATCCGTCGTGCCTCGGCCAGGTCGGAAACCACACTGCTCCCCCGACAGTATGGAGTCAGCTATTCCCCGACTTCGCTTCTCCAGACACTGAGCATACACTTTCCCAGGAATGCTGAGCACAGAGATTCCTCGATAGTTGTTGCAATCTCTCTGATCTTTTTGAAGATAGGGATCACAATTCCTGTCTGCCATTGCTTAGGGGCCTGTCCAGATATCCAAGCAATCTGACACACTCTAGTCAGCCACAGGATACCATCCTGATTTAAGGCCTTTAACATCTCGGACCGGATTTCATCATCACCTGCAGCTTTGCCAGTCTTCAAGGACTTAATTGCCCATCTGACTTCTGTTTCAGTGATACTACCGTGACTATTCTCCGCTCCAAGGTGCACCTCGTATGCCTCAGTTGTTGTTGTCACCGGATTAAGAAGAGATGCAAAGTATTCCTTCCACCTATGCAATACGCTCTCCTCCGTTTTCAGAAGCCTCCCATCTGAACTCTTAATAGTTTGTGATGAAAGAGACTTCTTTCCATGGAGGCGGCGCACGGTCTGCCAGAACACCTTGTTTGTCGAACCATAGTCTGCCTCCAATTTCTCCCCGAACTTCTCCCAGGCCTTGGCTTTAGCTGTTGATACTGTCTTTGCTGCTGCATTTCGCGCCTCAGTGTACCGCACTCGACTCGAAGTTGACTTATTTGCAAGCCATAGCAAATAGGCTTCCTTCTTTGCCTTGACAGCTTCTTGGACTTCACCGTTCCACCATGCAGTCCTTTTCTCACCGCCCTGCGCCACACTCAGCCGCTTACGACCACAGCACAGTGCAGCCGAAGTAATCACAGCAGTTTTAAACAACTGCCACTCCTCTTCAACAGTACCACGATCACTGACAACGGGATCGGGTGCTGTCAATCGGCACTTGGAACGTATTCTCCATGACAGGAAAGGAATCAGAGTTAGTGGAGGAAGCCAAACGGTATCAACTGGATATCATAGGTATTACCTCTACGAAACGTCAGGGTTCTGGAACTGTGGACTTAGAAGGAGGGTGGAAGCTTTTCTACTCTGGTGTCAACCCTAACATGACTGCCCAGGCGGGAGTGGGGATACTCACAAGTCCCCGGCTGGCAGATTATGTTGCAGATTGGACCCCCTTAGATGGAAGACTGTGTCTCCTGAGGCTTCAGATAGGGAAACGGTCTCTCTCTCTATTCGTTGCATATGCTCCAAATGCAGTCACAGAGTACCCACTTTTTCTAGATGAAGTTGATGCTGCTTTTAGCAGGAGAGGGAGTGCAGATTCTGTCATCCTGATGGGCGACTTCAATGCACACGTAGGGGCTGATGACCAAACGTGGAGGGGTGTGATTGGGAGGAATGGTGACCCCGATTTAAATGCGAATGGGAGGTGCTTGTTGGATCTCTGTTGCAACAATGGACTTTCCATCACAAACACTTTCTTCCAGCACAGGGATGTCCATAAGTATACCTGGTACAGGCATGCAATGGACCAGAAGTCACTGATTGATTTTGTAATTGTTTCAGCTGACTTATTCCGATCAGTGTTGGATACTCGTGTGAGAAGAGGAGCAGAACTATCAACTGATCACCACCTTGTTGTCTGCACTTTGCGGTTCTCTGAATCCATGCCAACCAAGCGAAATACTAAAACTAAAAATAAATAATAAAAACAATTGAATAAAAGTCACCCAGTGGAGAAATACAAAACAATCCTGTTCACAACAATCAAACTAATAACATTATCTCCTCTGTTTTAATATCACACATTGTTTTTGATTTCATTGTTTTGTTTTTTTTTTATTATAATATCTTCTATTATTATAATTTATCTTAAATTTCATTCAAAAAGTTTTTAAACTGAAGATGGGATAAAAATTCCGAAAACGTTTTTTAAATACATTTCAATTTTGTCATCTACGTTTCTACAGATCATCGGACTTTAATCATAGATCTTCTTCACTTGTTACTGTGTTCCTTCCTGTGTTTCGTGTAACATTTCTCCACAAGACCTTCTTTTCATCTGTGTTTCATCTACATAAGCTCTACAATACCTTTGTTTCACATGTGTTTCGTCCACTTCAACCTTTGTATTTCTCCAATGGGTGACTTTTATTCAATTGTTTTTATTATTTATTTTTATTTTTATTTCTTTTAATTAAATGGAGTTCTTATTTTTTAATTAATATATTAAATATATATTGTTGCATGAAAAAGGGGGGGGCTGTTCAATCATAAAACCCTTGCAACCTGCAGAAATCCCTGGCAGGCTGTGAAAAACCTTTCCCGAACTACATGAAAGGTTTGATGCCCATTGGTTTCGCGAATATACGCACGCACACATGCACACGCACTCACACGAACATTGATTTTTGCCAATATAGATAGAATATGATTCCCACAAACACATTTTTTAAAAAATGTAAACTTTCGCGAGTCCTTTCACTCATGTTTGAAATAATTTATTTTTCTTTATAGCAATGAGACACACTTTATTAAGAAATAAAAAGAAAGAAAGAAAAAAAATGTAATGGTTATTTCTTTGCAAGGTGGCTAAGTACTTTTGTTGCCGACTGTACATAAAATGCCTTGAAAAACTTCTAAACAGATATACAAGCAAGAAAAGGGTCAATAAGAGACATGAAAAAAAAAATTATAAATGATATAAATGAAAGATTAGCTGACCGTTCTGCAACTCTGTTGCTTAAGAAAAGTATACCACAAGAGAGTAAAATTAGCCAAGAAAAATTTAAAAAAGAAAATACAGTATTTATAAAACTAATGAATTTAACTAAAAGAATTTAGCTGGTGTCGAAACAACCTCGGAATTCTTCTCCAATGGGTTCGCCTGACTAATCACACATTGCGCAAGAATGTGGAATGGGTTGGGGAGACTATGTCGAAAACTGATTAGTGCATTTCACGTGGGGGGACAAATGTAAGTATATAAAGAAGGATGTTTGTTTGTGGGGTTTGTTTTTTATACAAATCTACAGTTTTAATCCGATCTCGATGAAATTTTGCATACTTGACCTTCAAAGCATGAGGAAGGTCACTGTCTACCTCAGATTTTGGAATAATAAAAATTATCGATAAAAAAAATCGATATTCATGGTTATGGCAGGGCATATTAATGAGAAATATCTTATGACCAACAATGCAAGGAAAAGTTTGTGCAACAATAGGTATCAACAATGGTGTCAACACGCTGTGACGGACATGTGCGATATTCTATTTATGTTTTAATTAATATCACACATGGCCCGCCACTACAGATATGCCATTTAAGAAAAACATATCTGTGTTTAGGTTTATTAAGTTCTTTTGTCTTTAATATTTGATTATTCAAAATAAAAAAATGGATCTTTAGATAGAAATGAAGAGGGTGGGAGTTGATAGAAAAAGGAAAAGGGAGAAAGCTTTGGGAATTAGAAGCGGGAATAGAAACAATGGAAGAAAATGAGTAAAAACATAAGCAGGGTTTGTTTATTTCATATATAAAAAACCAAAACTTGGAATACGAACTGATTTGGCAGACATAAATTATTAAAATAAATGGTTAGGGTGAAAGCTCTCTCAATATAATTAATAGAGAAATAGAAATTGCCTAAGTTAGAAAAAGTAGGCTTAGAGTCACATTTGTGTAAGGATTAGCAAAAGGAGAGTAAAGGACAATAGACAAGGAAGAAGGAGTGTGGTTGCCTAGGAACGAACAAAAGAAATAGAATTCGCAGAACTCAAAAACTTGACCACCAATTAAAAGGAAGATACGATAAGGAAACAGAACACATTTTTTTTAAGAAAAAAATGTATAGAGAGAACCAGCGATAGAATAAGACGTATAAAATGTTGCTACTCTTTTTAATATAAAAGAGATAGAGAAGCAATGGCAATATGGAGACGTTAGTGAAAGTATAAAACAAAGGAACAACAGTAGCAGAGAGAGTGGACAGTTGAAGCGAGAAAGAAGGACGACTAGCGAACTCGACCCACAGAGACGGCAGCGCAGAACCCAGAGGAGGTAGACCGCATCCTCATGTCGTTTCATGTGTAGGAGAGGAAAGCGGGTGTAATCGTGCGAGTTGGTAACAGGTGGCCGGCTTATACAGGCTACACAGCACTGGGGAAGGACCAGACGCCTTAATTGCTGGGATACCCACTGTGTAACCAACCTGTGCTATCCAAGAAGGCGTAGCAAATTTGCAGCCGGACTGGAGGCCCTTGACGCATGAGGGTAGCAGACTAAGCGTATTGAATACACAGCACAGCCTCACATACACTCACCGGCGACCACAAGTCAACAGCGCAGTGGACACGATATCCAACCACGATTTGTGAGAAGTTAATTGGACACCGACAGATCAAGTACGACGGAACTACGGCAACTCTGAGAGTGCAGCAGAAGTGTTACGGAGAGCTCAGATAAGTGAAATAGTGTTAAGCAGGCTTGCGCGCCGTAAATATTATGGTGTTATATTAATTTAGCGAAAGTGAAATGTGAGCGTACTAGAGAACAATAAACTGATAAGTAAACCAATTGTGTGAGAAAGAATATTCAAATCTATCGACATAAGTATTGAGAGAGTTAATTACGATTAGTAGTAAAGTATTGAATGTGTGTTATTGAGGATTAGATTAATGAATATGGAAGATTATAGAGAGTAAATTAAATCATTTTTTTTGTGTTTGTTAATATATTGATCAGTTATCATATTCCTTGTTAATTATTGGCTAAATAAACTTTTACAGAGAGATCCTACAGATTTGGAATCTTGGTATTGTGTTAATAACCATTTTAAGTTAGAGATCAATATTTTAGTTTAGGTAATTAAGTTATGGTATGTATGCCAAATCAGTTATAATTCTAAGATTCAGACAGGAAATGCACGGGTTTTAAATTTGCATTAATGGACGTATGTTTAGCTTAATCTGCTGTAACAAAATATTTTTAGAGAATTTGGTTTAAGGGAAAGTAATCAAATATCTGTAAGCGGGCACAGCGCAAGATTTTTCTTCCACTATATACGATCCAAGCTTAATTAATTAGATAGTAAGACAAACTGGTTGATAAATAGTTTATCATAAAGAAGGGAATTGGTTTATTAAATTTTTTTTTGTTAAATTTTAAAATTATTATATATAAGTGTGGAGCCGGAGTGAGGGGTTAGCAAAGTAAGTGTCAGTGAGAAACGAACCCTGACATCAGCACCATCACATTTGGTGCCGTGACCAATAGTGTAAGCCGTAACGCAGGTGAGAGTAGGATATTTAAATGTGAGCAGGTACGCCTTACCTAGGGTGGCAGAGCAAAGGTAGGTGATAGAATATTAATCAATTAAGAAAGGATTGGTTGTAAGATCACAAAAGATACCTAAGGGCGTAGGAGCCAGATAGGGATGAAACAGCGAATTCAGGTGGAATAGAGCGAGCACGCAGCAGTGCCAGAGTTAGGCGGAATGTGGATAGGGATTAAGCATGGCGATGGCAATGACACCACCCATATTGGAGGGATTGGTGGAGATAATCCCAAATTTCACAGGAGAAGACGGCAGCATTCCAGTGGATGATTTCATAAACTCAGTCAAACAGAGAGGGGCCTTAGCGAAATGGCCTGACCAGATAATGGCGACCATAGCGAAAATTTGCAGAGAGGCTGACAGAGATTTTTGAGGGTGATGAACCTGAGCCCGAATTTGAGAGAGAATTTGTTACAGCAAAACAGGCTCAGAACGAGCCTGTGAGCAATTTCGCCATTCGGATAGAAGTGCTCTTCAACAGAATATGCCGAAAACATCCGCATTATGCTGACGATAGAGACAAGTGGCTCATTGAACGCTTTGGTTACGGAATACACCCACAGTGCCGCAGGTCGCTACTATATATGCAGCCTGCCACTTTAAAAAGGCAATACAGTGTGCCAGAATTTCCGAAGAAAAAAACCAACACAGAAAAATGGGCCATGACAGCAGCAGCGAAGTCAGCACAGCTGCAATGCGAGGAGAGGCTTGAGGCCTGTCGTTGTGAGAATCATAAGGGGTGGACGCGAACGGAGGAGGAGGTAATGTTACCGCAATGTAAAACCCAAAAGCAGCATGAATACACGGCTGAAACACGCCAAACCCTGCATCCCCTTGAGATTGTAGAGAATGAGATCATTAATCCTCTCAATTCAGCTATTTTGGAGGCTGAAAACAATTTTGCAGAAGGGGCCGTAGCTGATGAAATTGAGAATAACGACAATGACTATGAAAATGTGTTGTATAATGATTCAGAAATGAGAGCAATGCATGCTGCTACACGTCCCAAAGATCAAAATGAAAATTCTGACACTAGCCACAATAACTCAGATGCCACCCGTAAAGACATAGGGCCGGAGGAATCAGTTGATGGGAATAACGAGGAATTCAAGTGTGGAGAGGAGAGGCACTCTGCTAGAGACAAGTTACAAATTAAAACTCGGATACAGAGCCAGCAGCCCCCTCAGCAGCCACAACAGGAGACGGACACAGATGGAATTAGAGGGCCCCCCAACAAATGAGACCTCTGAGGACGAACTGCTGAGCAACCGTGAGGAGCCCAGTAAACAGAACCTGTTCCAGGAAGAACGAGTGGGCCAGCAGATAGAGACGGGGGAAAGGCAAATGAGTAATGAGAGGAACAGCTAGGCAAAAACGCGTGTTATGGAGATGTCAAGGGAGCGCGAAGATATACAGGTCATGGAGGAAGGCAAAGCTTAAACACCAGTTAGAGAGAGAGAAATGGTTAGGCGAAAACTCGGATCAGGAGAACGTCACAAACGAGCAGAAAAGAGAGAGAGAAAATAAGAGGCAAATTCAAAGGCAAGGTGGGCGATGAACTGCGCTTCACGTTTAAACGGAGGCCACCAGATGACAAGGATAGAGGGGTCGAACACAGGAAATTCCGGGCGTATTAAGAAAAGAAAGAAACGTGAGGGACAGAGGTGAGCAAGCAGAGAGTGATAGCGGTGACGAAATTTAATTTTATGGGCAATAAAATTCTTTTGGGTAGGCGTAAGCCTATGTGACAGAAATGTGCGATATTCTATTTGTGTTTTAATTATTACCACACATGGCCCGCCACTACAGATATGCCATTTAAGAAAAACATATATGAGTTAAGGTTGATTACATTCTTTTGTCTTTAATTTTTGATTATTCAAAATAAAAAATTGGATCTTAAGGTAGAAACGAAGAGGGTGGGAGTTGATAGAAAAAGGAAAAGGGAGAAGACTTTGGGAATTAGAAGTGGGAATAGAAACAATGGAAGAGAATGAGTAAAAACATAAACATATATATAAAGAAGGATGTTTGTTTGTGGATTTGTGGGTTTGAGGGTTTGTTTGTTTCTTATACAAATCTAGAGTTTTATTCCCATCTTGATAAAATTTCGCATACATGACCTTCAAAGCATGAGGAAGGTCAATGTCTACCTTAGATTTCGGAAAAGTAATAATTATCGATAAAAAATCGATATTCATGGTTATGGCAGGGCATATTAATGAGATATACCTCATGACCAACAATGCAAGGCAAAGTTTGTACAACAATAGGTATCAACAATGGTATCAGCACGCAATTTACAAACACTCTGCATGGACCAACAATATATAACTCATGATCAACAATGCAAGGCAAAGTTTGTGCAACAATAGGCCCGTCGTGTTCGCATCAACAATGGTATCAACGTGCAATTGACAAATAACAATAAGCACAAAATGATGATGCAATGATAAAGCAATCCTTTCCAAGAATTATAACAATGGAATAAAATGATGATGCAATATGGATAAGTTTCAATTTGTAACAATGCGTAGAATTCCTGTTATTTAGGTTTTTCTTAGAAAAGAGAGTTCTTAGTACTTAACAATTTCTTGAAAATCTTTAAAAATGATCAGTAACTGGAGATAATGAAGAGTTAGCAGACTATTGAGAAAGAATGGAAAGACGACAGAGGAGGCAAAGTTTGTAAAACAATATGTATCAAGAATGGTATCAGCACGCAATTCACAAACACTCTGCATGGCCCAACAATATATATCTCATCACCAACAATGCAAGGCAAAGATTGTGCAACAATAGGCCCGTCGTGTTTGCATCAACAATGGTATCAATGCGCAATTCACCAATAACAATGAGCACAAAATGATGATGCAATGATCAAGCAATCTTTTCAAAGAATTATAACAATGAACATAAAATGATGCTATGTGGAATTTAATTTAATTTCTTCAGATTGTTCTGTTTATCTACAAGTGTAATTATCCCGAGCAACGCCACGTACCTTTGCTAGTTTCATATATAAAAAACAAAACTTGGAATACGAACTGATTTGGCAGACATAAATTATAAAAAAATAAATGATTAGGATGAAAGCTCTTTCAAATAATTAATAGAGAAATAGAAATAGAGTAAAATAAATCATTTTTTTGTTTGTTTGTTAATATATTGATCAGTTATCATATTCCTTGTTAATTATTGGCTAAATAAACTTTTACAGAGGGATCCTACAGATTTGGAATCTTGGTATTGTGTTAATAATCATTTTAAGTTACAGATAAATATTTTAGTTTAGGTAATTAAGTTATGGTATATGCGTGAAGTCAGTTATAATTCTAAGATTCAGACAGGAAAAACACGGATTTTAAATTTGCATTAATGGACGTGTGTTTAGTTTAATCTGCTATAACAAACTCTTATTAGAGAATTTGGTTTAAGGGAAAGTAATCAAATATCTGTAAGTGGGCACAACGCAAGAATTTTTTTCCACTACACGATCCAAGCTTAATTAATTAGATAGTAAGACAAATTGGTTGATAAATAGTTTATCATAAAGAAGGGAATTGGTTTATTAAATTTTTTTTGTTAAATTTTAAAATTATTAAATATATGTATGGGTGTGAGGGGTTAGCAAGGTAAGTGTCAGTAAGAAACGAACCTCGATAACAGCACCATCACAACGCAATGCATCAACACTAGGCAGGGATCAACAATATATATCTCATGACCATCAATTAAAGCAAAGTTTGTAACAATGCATAGAATTCCTGTTATTCAGGCTTTTCTTAGATACGAGAATTCTTAGTACTTAACAATTTTTTGAAAAACATTAAAAATGATTAGTAATTGGAGATAATGGAAAGTTAGCAGGCTATTGAGAAAGAGTGCAAAGACGACAAAAGAAGCACTCCTTTAGCTTCGTGCTGTATTGAGCAAATGGTAAGCAGGTCAATAGAAGAATCGGCGATCGCTAGACTACAAAAATAGATGAACGGCCAAGTTTTGGTTCAAGACATCAAGAGAATATAGGGAATTTCAACAACATCAAGTGTGCATTTAAAGTAAGATTACGTGATTAAGAAACTATTTAGACTAGTAGTGGCATCTTTGGAAAGGTCCGTTTGTTGTGAGACTTTAAAAATTTTTTTTTCGAATTTTCATTATTAATTTTTACTGTATTAACTCTAATTAAGGATTAACTAAGGATTAACAATATACGTCTCATGACCAACAATGCAAAGCAAAATGTGTGCAATATAGAATTCAATGCGTAGAATTCCTGTTATTCAGGCTTTTCTTAGAAAAGAAAATTCTTAGTACTTAACAATTTCTTGAAAATTTTTAAAAATGATCAGTAACTGGAGATAATGAGTTAGCAGACTATTGAGAAAGAGTGAAAAGACGACAGAGGAAGCACTCCTTTAGCTCCGTGCTGTATTGAGCAAATGGTAAGCAAGTAAATAGAAGAATCTGCGACCGCTAGAATACCCAAAGTGATGAATGGTCAATTTTTGCTGCAAGACATCGAAAGAAGAAAGGGAATTACAACAACATCAAGTGTATATCTAAAGTAAGACTACGTGAGTAAAAAATCATTCAGAGTAGAAGGTATCTTTGGAGAGGTCCATCCATTGTGAGCGTTTAAAAAACTTTTTTCAGTAAATCAAGTCCCAGTTTATCACCTAGAATGGATTTTTTTTCAGTGAAGAGGTAAATTTCTGTCTTTCGAATTTTTCTTAGAATGGATAGTCCGTTCGCTCTGTATTGTAGTGATTGAGTTATTATTTAACCCATTTGGAGGTTTAATTTAGCTTTTTGAGGTTGTTCTGTTTACCTATAAATGTAATTATCCCGGGCAACGCCGGGTCCTCTGCTAGTCTTCTATATATAAAAGGGGTGTGAGGGATTAGCAAGGTAAGTGTCAGTAAGAAACGAACCCCGACAACAGCACCATCACAACGCAATGTATCAACACTAGGCAGGGATCAACAATATATATCTCATGACCAACAATGAAAGCAAAGTTTGTAACAATGCATAGAATTCCTGTTATTCAGGCTTTTCTTAGATATGAGAGTTCTTAGTGCTTGACAATTTTTTGAAAAACTTTAAAAATGATTGGTAATTGGAGATAATGGAAAGTTAGCAGACTATTGAGAAAGAGTGCAAAGACGACAGAAGAAGCACTCCTTTAGCTTCGTGCTGTATTGAGCAAATGGTAAGCAGGTCAATAGAAGAATCGGCGATCGCTAGACTACAAACAGAGATCAACGGCCAAGTTTTGGTTCAAGACATCAAGAGAATAAAGGGAATTGCAACAACATCAAGTGTACATCTAAAGTAAGATTACATGAGTAAGAAATTATTTAGACCAGTAGTGGCATCCTAGGAGAGGTCCATCTATTGTGAGCCTTTAAAAATTTTTTTCAAATGTTTATTAAGAATTTTTACTGTATTAATTGTAAGCGTTTTTATGTGTTTATTTTTAAGATATTACAAAATTTATTCCAAAAAAAAAAGTCCGAGCCACACAGGGATTATCGACTAGCTTATTTGGTAGCACAGCAGATCCAAACTTTTCCTTAAAATATATTTTGACTATATTCTGTGGGAAAGTGTATATTTTGGAAATTGAAATGCTGATAATGCGATGACTGAACGTTCGTTTCCAAGAATTATTGATAACGAGCGTAAAATGATGATGCTGTGACAGAACATTAATAAGGCAGCATCTTTTGATGAGGCAAAGGAGTCACGTGTGTCGCCTTTGAGGTCCGGTATACCACCTGGACTTTTCTTTGCTCTGTGTTTTATTGATTGAGTTATTATCTAACCAATTTGGAGTAATTTAATTTTTTGAGATCTCTTTACCCACATGTGTAATTAACCCGGGCAATGCCAGGTACCTCTGGTAGTATGCAATAAAACTAATTTCAAAAATCGGTTATAAAATAAACATGTTACAATCTAGGGAGACAAAACTTTTCAAAACACCCTCGAAGATGGTTAGTAATTATTCAAGTCGAGGGAAGTTGATTAGTAATTATTCAACTCACCTTAATTTGAGTTTTTATTAATATTTTTCGTCATGAAAATTCTTTGAAAATGAATTTTGTTTGTCATAAAAATATACTTTACGGATACAAAACACGGTGATCAAAAAGTAAGGTTACACAGCCTGCAGTGAAAAGTGCAAATTTTATTTCATACAACCGATACAGCCAACTGATAGATAGTACATATGAGCGTACATTAAGTTATTTTTTGACATAGTCTCCATATCGGTTTAGGCACTTGTCGGTTTGTGGGATGAGTTTGAATATTGCCTCCTGATAAAAATCCTGTCCTTGCATGTTCAGCCACGTTGTCGTGAAGTGTTTCACCTCCTCGTCTGAAGCGAATGACCGGTCTCCGAGGTGTTCCTTCATGTAACGAAAGAGGTGAAAGTCGCTTGGAGCCAGGTCCAGGCTATAGGGAGGGTGTTCGATGATATCCCAGCGAAAGTGATTCAACAGCGTGGTGGTCTTCGGGGCTGTATGAAACTTTCACCTCTATCCTCACTTGAAGGAGCACCTAGGAGAAACACTTTACAGAAAACTATATAAATATGAAAACTGATTTGTAAATTCTAAAATAATGAGACTAACAATACACTAGAATTTAAACGAATAAAATTGAAGAACCAATAGGTTAAATAAAAAGAGCTGTAATCTTTTTTATATTCAAGCAGATAAATGCATAATGAAGCGTTATTATAAGCATTCCTACGATAATGTTAAACGAAGCAAGCGTCAATTGTTGAACCGTTCTGCGTATGCGTCAATTATTTCTTCATATACTATTGCTAAAGCATTTCTACATAATCATATACGGTTGAAGCGAGCGATTAGCTACTTGCGATTAGCTTTGACAACAATAAGTCTAATTAGAATTCAGACATATAGCAATCTTAGGCCTATAGCAATTTGCTCTTGAAAGCAATTAGCTATGGACAACAATTGCTATGGACGTTACGAGTTGTTATATTACATGCCATATTCAGAATGAGCGATTTTGCGCATTGTTTTAGGCACTCAAGACCATCGTTGAATACAAACTTAATATAATTGAATTTATTCTCAATAATGGTTTGAGTAAGAGCAAGAGCATGAGCACTCATTCTGAATACGGGTGTTAGCATTGAAAGTTTCCAATGGTACGATGTAGTACCATTAGAACACGTCCTACTAAGCGAATTTCGAATATCATTAATTAGTCGTTTTATTCATTTGTGACACGTTGTTACAAGTTGTTTGATATGTTACTCGCCATATTTTAGCAATGAAAGTTATAATGGTACCATATGGTACGATTAGGGCACGTACTACAAAACAAATTTTCACTAACATTAATTACTCGTATTCATTCATGACCTTCGTTACGAGTTGTTTGATATATTACATGCCATATCTTAGCATTGTAAGTTCCAACAATGCCATGTGGTATGATTAGGAGACGTACAACTAAACTCATTTCCGCTATCAATAATTGCTCATTATATACATTCAAGGTACATCGTTACGAGCTGTTTGATATATTATATGCCATATCTCAGAATGGAAAGTTTCAATGGTACCATGTGGTACGATTAGGATATGTACTACTAAACTAATTACCACTATCATTATTTACTCATTACTCATTAAATTATAACTCTTTCATGAGTTGTTTGATATATTACATGCCATATTTAGCATTGAAAGTTCCAACGGTACCATGTTGTACGATTAGGATATGTAGGGATCATCCATGAAATTCGAATTTTTGGACCCCTCCCTTCCTTGTGAAAGATTGTCACATTTGTGTGACCTGCCCTTCCCCTTGTGTGACGTCACATATTTTGCAATTTTAAATTTAGAAATTATTCAATCAAAACAGTACTTCCAAAATATTTTATATATTGCTATCTTTATAATATCATTAAGTAATATTATCCTTAATATTATCTTTAATAATATCTTTATAATATCTTTATAAAACATAAAAATCTTTTTTCATATAATCAGCAATAAATCAAAGATTTTAGAAAATTTGCAAGTCATATCCAATCAAATGAACGGTCAAAATTTAATCATCTTGTATCCATGGACTTTGAACCCATTCCTTTATATTATTTATGACCGGCATAACAGTTTATTCGTTCGTTCTAGATTTGGATAATGTTAGTAACTTTCGATGTGTCAACATCTTCTTTATCCAAACATAGCATTGTCATCGTTTATCAAACAAACAATATCCCAAAGGCAGCCGAATTCGCTGACCTAAAAGTAAAGCCAGCTTGAACTCGCGTGGCCGACACGTGCTAAAAAGCGATACAAACAAATTTAAACCTTATAATACGAAGATGAATCAAAAAGTAAGTTACACTCAGCACCATCTGTGGTCGAAGAGCGCCGACATTATTCGCAGTTTTTAAGGATGTTGCCTGTTTGTCTATAATTGCAACGTGTTCACTCGTTTACTGAGTATGTAGGGGTATTGTTATCATGGCGCAGGAACTGTTCGTACACTCCAAGTTGGAGATTCGCCAAAAAATCCGTTTTTTGTGGGCGAAAGGCTTAAATTGTACAGAAATCCATAAGAAAATTTGCAGTGTCTATGGGGATAATATGATTTCTCGTCCTGCAATTATGTGAAGTGGTGCCAGTAGTTCGAAAATGGGTGCTCATATTTGACGGACGAATACCACGCAGGAAGACCATCCACGTCCAACACTCCCGAGCACATTGCCCACATCAAATCGACGAATTAGAATTAAAGAAATCGCCAGAATGCTTAATATTTCTTATGGGAGTGTGCTGACAAGGTTGAGAAACCCCGGAGAGAATTTTTACCGCAGCAGCATGGAAAAGTTAATTTCACGTTCAAACAAGTGTTTACAATTGTTTGGTGATTTATGTAGAAAAGTGAAATAAATGGTGGAAGTTTCTTCAGAATGTGTGTAGGGATCAAAAAAAAAAAACCGAGAAACCATGATTCCACAACGAGTATTCATTTGCACGAATGCGCATTTCGTCTTCATCAACGTGATAGAAGATGATCAGAGAAGCCCGTTCTGATGTAATAAAATCGACAATCAAACAGTGAAGTGTACATTTCTTCAGATGGGATGAAAGCAGTGCTTTCACGAAGCTCACCCCACCAGAATAAATTCCACATGAAATACACTGAAATAGGCAAGAAGCCTGACTAACCCCAGAGGTCTTCCACATTATGAAAAAATAAGAAGATTGACGATTGTCAGAAGATTGGGAGAGAAGGCGGGGGAGGTGGGATCACATCTTCCAATTGATGTAGTAACATCGACAATCGAAAATCGAACAATGAAGTGTACATTTGTTCAGTTGGGATGAAAGCAGCGCTTTCACAAAGCTCATCATACCAGAATAAATTCCAAATGAAATGCACTAAGGTAGTCAAGAAAAAAGATTATCAAGAAAAAAGAAAACGATATTATACAAAAAAGAAAATAAGATTGACGATTGTCAGAAAGAAAAGAGAACATAGAAAATAGAACAATTGATGTAGTAACAGGTTAACACAGAGTTTATATAGCAAGGGATTATACCAATTAACCAATCTAAGTAAATCAGTTATATAATGACTAATCTGGAGACAAAAGTTTTGAGAGAACAAAAAAATAATAATGGTCATTTATAGTAGCTACAAGTCGTTAATAGAGTCACAATTATGTTTATAGTGCTTAGAGTTTTGAGAGAATCTAAGTGTCGTTTATTATAGCCGTTACTTGAGATTCTTTCTTCCTTGTTAAATGTTTTTTGAGGTGTAGCTAGTCTGAAACGTTTACAGGATCATTATCTGTGTTTAGTAACTTCTCTTTTTTTCACTGACTATTTCGAGAGATTCCGGAAATTTCAGTATTCTTGGGTTACTTGTGCTGTGTAAGATTTGGAAGTCCTTCATGTCGAAAGTGTGTTTCTGATCCAGTATGTGGTCAGCGAATCTGGAAATAGGGAATCTCCCATTTCTGACGCTAGCCAAATGTTCTCCAACTTGGGTTTTGATGTGTTTTTGCGTCTGCCCATAATAGACTTGTGATAAAGTCTTGTGATAAAGTCTCGTTGTGGAATTGTGGTTTCTCCGGTTTTATTTAGTCGTTGTTGGTCCACAGTTTCTGGCAATTCTCCCTTTTGGTGTTTATGGGATCTTTACTTACATCTGTTTTTACTGTTTCAGAGTGTAAATTACTTTCTGATATACCCTCGTATTATTATATTGATAGATTTGGTAATATTTTAAAGTTTTTCATTAGAGTTGAAATTTAGAGTTTTAATATTTTAGATTTATACATGTGACGTCACAAAGCTTTGGCCCCCCCCCCCCCTTGTCACACGATTTCACACTTTGTTAACCCCCTTAACGTGTGACGTAATTTATGGATGGCCCCGTACTACTAAACTATCATTAATTACTCGTCATATTCACTCATGAAACGTTGTTACGAGTGGTTTGATATATTACATGCCATATCTTAGCATTGAAAGTTCCAACAGTACCATGTGGTACGATCAGGATACATACTACTAAACTAATTACCACTATCCTTAATTACTCATTATTTTCATTCATAGCACTTCGTTGCGAGTTGTTTGATATATAACATGCCATATCTTAGCATTGAAGGTTCCAATGGTACTATTTGGGCTGATTACGACCCATACTACTAAACTAATTCCCACTTTCATTATTTACTCGTTATATTCACTCATGACACTTTGTTACGAGTGGTTTGATATATTTCATGCCATATCTTAGCATTGAAAGTTTCAACAGTACCATTTGGTACCATTAGAATACGTACTGTTAAACTAATTACCACTGTCATTAATTACTCATTATATTCATTCATGAGACCTCGTTACGAGTTATTTGATATATGCCATGTCTTAATGGAAAGTTCCAACGGTACCAAAAGGTACCACTAGAACACATAGAACTAAACCAATTCCAACAGTTATTAATTAATTGATATTT
>JAHWFO010084803.1:0-23888 GCA_023313115.1 Rhysida immarginata
AGAGACGTTGCTGATGTCTTCAAAGTTTTAGATCAAGAATGTTCCTTGGTTTTCGATACTTCATATGCCACTTCATATCCATTGAGTTCTTCAATATTCCAGTCACTAGGTCACTGTCATGAATCTTCATCTTCTGCACCAAAATCAAAAGGAGATCCTGTATAAACTTTCCGATGTGGACCATTTCTAAATCCGAGTGGATGGATTGGTTTTTCACAGTCCTTCGGTCAAGCTGGGCAATGGTCCTCAGGGTAACATTCTGGAATGACTGTAGCTCACTCCATCTGCTTCGCCTACGCAGGCATACCATAGAGGAGTATGGTCCGAATAATCGACTTGTACAGAAGTAACTTATTGTCGATGCTGAGGGTGCTGTTGCTATGAGACTGTACTTAGCTATGAGACTGTACTGAGCCCTCTTCGCTTTGTTCAGAGCGTAGGTCACGTGACGATTCCAAGAGAGTCTTGAGTCGATGATAACGCTACGGTATTTGTAGTTGTCTACCCAGTCCAGTTTCTTATTGAATAGAACAAGAGAATCTGGGGGACGCTTGAACTTTTTGTTGAAGTACATAGCCATGCACTTTCCGACATTAAGGTTCAGCTTCCAGCAGTTAAACCAGTCTTCGAACATCTTCAAGGCGTGCTGCAGAGGAGTGTTAACGTGAGCCGGCCTGTGATTATGTCATAATGGCAGTATCGTCAGCATAGAAATATAGATTACAATTTTTGGGGTTCGGGAAATCATGCACAAAATAATTAATTAGCACGGGCCCGAGGACAGAACCTTGAGGGACACCGGCCTTTACAACACGGGGCGTGGATAGATTTTCACCAGCTTTAGCTTGGTATGACCTGTCAGTGAGAAAGGATTTCACCATCAAAATCAAATCATGAGGAAACCCGTCTCTAATCATCTTGTAGACAAGGCCCCCATGCCGCACTTGGTCAAAAGCTTTACTGACATCGAGGAATACCACTCCGCAGTACCTGGAAAGGTTTAAGGGGGTGCTCAGGTCTTCTACGAGCCTCCATATCTGCATGTGACAAGAGTGGGCGGCACGAAAGCCAAACTGATCTTTCCGAAGAAGATCATTGGCGAGACAGTGGTCTTGGAATCTGACGAGGAACGTTTTCTCCAAAACTTTAGACATTGAGGGGAGCAGACTAATAGGTCGGTAACTCAAGGGAAATGCTGGATTTTGTTCCTGCTTGGGGATACTCAAAACAATAGATTGTTTCCAAGATGCAGGGAAGTAGGAAAATTTCCAGCAGACGCTAATGATATTGGTGAGAAAGTCAATAAAGTTCTTTGGGAGATTCATAAGGGCGTTATTACTCATCTTGTCTCTTCCTGGAGCCTTCTTCTTTTCCAGTTTACTTATGATGGTGGCGATCTCTACGGCCTCGATGTTGTTCTTCGTTAAATGCTGCGGGATTTCATCAAAGTTGACAAGACCATCTTCCACACGCTGAGACATGAATTGACTCTCGGGATTGTTGTTAATAGGAGTAACAAATTGCATTTCAAGTAAATCTGCAATGACTTCGGCCTTGTCCTGATCACTTTGCACATAGTCACCTTGGGTATACGGAGTGGAGGAAGCGTATTGTTCTTCTTCTTCTGTAAAGCTCTGACCAGACTCCAAATGGAATTGTCGCGAGCCGACAAGCTTTTGAGTTTGTCATTCCATCTAGCGTCACGAAGCTCTTTTATCTCCTCCTGGACTCTTCGCACTAGCCTGTTATACTTGGTTTTGAGCCAAGGTTCCTGATAGCGTTGCCATAGTCTACGGGTCCTGTTTCTGTCAGCAATTAGGCGTTGGATTCCAGGAGTGAGTTGGATTCGATGAGGAGGTTTATTCTCTGATGGATAGTTACTAGCTTCTATGGCACTGTTAATACATCTAGTGATGTCTTCAACACGTTGGTCGATATCCTCCGTACAGTGCGCAACATCGGGATGGTAGCCATAGTCCTTAAGAATATCTTTGTGGAGCTTCCAATCTTGATGATGTATGAGTTCCTCTAGGAAATTTATGTCAACATTGTCAAAGTTCAACGCCACAAGCTTGTGATCAGAAGAAAGGTCATCAATTGTGAAGATATTGTATGGTTTGAAGAAACCCTTCAAGAGCGAGATGTCCAAAACGTAACTTGTAGGGAAGTGGTCCCAGTAGTAGGTGTCCCCCAAAGGTCCAGCAGCGATTATGTCATCTTTCCCTTGTATGTACCTATAGAGAATCATGCCGTTGTAATTCTGTGTTCTGGAGTTTCAGCTTGGGTGTTTGGCATTTAGGTCACCAGCCACGACGACTGGAATGTCACCACTGAAGAGTTTATCAAGCTCGCTGATGTCAAGATAATGTTTAGGTGAATTATAGAGCGCCACGAACTTCACTTCACCACAGGAGATGTCATTGATAATGATGGAGGCCGATTCTATACCTGCATAAGACTTGGAGACTAATTCTTGGTGTTGAATTCCCTTCTTAATGATGATCGCAGCGCCCCCTGAAGCACATCTTGCAGCATTTGAAGCCATACGATCCGTACGGTACACACAATAGCCAGGTAGCTTGAAGTCTTCGCTTGGTTTGAGGTGCGTTTCACAAAGGAAAGCAACGTTGATTTCTTGCTTTATCAAAGATAAAAGATACGTCCTAATTGCTTATACATACCTGGTAGGTCGTTGATGTTGAGGCCTTTATCCTCCGGCTTAGACACAGCAACAGCATAGGATTTGTCTGCTGTCACTTTAGAACTAGGCATCCTTTGAACCTGGGGGTATTTTAGACATTTCGTGTAACTAGAAATGTGCTGTCCACCACATCTGACGCACTTTGTGGGGTCTTGTCCTTTAATCTTGGGGCAATCTCTTGACTGGTGCCCCTCTGCACACTTGTTACAACGAGGATCTTCCGTGCAGCCCATGGATACATGTCCGAAGCGCAGGCAGTTGTAACACTGAAGTGGCTTCTTGTTCCCTCGAAAGGCCTACACTAGCACTGCCAGCGGCCCAATACGTGTAATGTTCTTCAACGTCTGGTTGTGTTCGGTGTTCGGGAGCAGAACCAAAACCATCGGTATATCAATGGATCCTTTGGCTTTCCTCAATCGAATGATACATACAATTGACAATCGACAATCGAACAGTGAAGTGTACATTTGTTAGGATGGGACGAAAGCAGCGCTTTCACAAAGCTCATCCAACCAGAAAAAACTCCAAATGAAATACACTGAGGTAGTCAAGAAGCCTAACCAACCCAAGCGGTCTTCCATATTATACAAAAAATAAGAGTGACGATTGTCAGAAACAAAAAAACAAACGAAATAAAAAATACAAGGAGAAAGAAGATTATCATATCTTCCAGTAGTCTGGGAAAGAGACGTTGCTAATATCTTCAAAACTGATGTCAAGAACGTGCCTCGGTTTACGATACTTCGTATGCCAGTTCATATTCATTGAGTTTTTCAGTATCCCTTTCACAAGCTTATTGTCGTAAGTCTTCATCTTCTGTATCATAATCAAAAGGAGATCCTGTATAAACTTTCCGATATGGGCCATGTTTAAATCCAAGTGGATGGATTGGTTTTTCACCGTCCTTCTGTCCAGCTGGGCAATGGTCCTCAGGGTAACATTCTGGAATGACTGTAGTTCACTTCATCTGGTTTTACAGATAGTCGCCCACGCAGGCATGCCATAGAGGAGTATGGTCCGGATAATTGATTTGTACAGAAGTAGCTTGTTGTCAATGCTGAGGGCGCTGTTGCGACCCATGAGAGCTATGATACTGTACTTAGCCCTGATCGCTTTATTCAGGGCATAGGACATATGCTGGTTTCATGAGAGTCTTGAGTCAATGATAACTCCCAGATATTTGTAGTTGTCCACCCAGTCCAGTTTCTTATTGAACAGAACAAGAGAATCTGGGGGATGCTTGAGCTTCCTATTGAGGTACAAAGCCTTGCACTTTCCGACGTTAAGGTTCAACTTCCAGCAGTTAAACCAGTCTTCGAACTGCTTCAATGCGCACTGCAGCCGAGTGATAACGTGAGCCGGCTGGTGTGCCCATGTCATAATGGCAGTGTCATCCGCATAAAAATACAGATTACAATTATCGGGTTTCGGGAAATCGTGTACAAAGTAATCAAATAGCACAAGCCCGAGGACAGAACCCTGAGGGACACCGGCCTTTACAACACGGGGTGTGGAAAGATCTTCTCCAACTTTGGCTTAATAGGATCTGCCGTCAAGAAAGGATTTCACCATCAAAATCAAATCGGCAGGGAACCCGTCTCTGATCATTTTGTAGACAAGGCCCTCATGCCACACTTGGTCAAAAGCTTTACTGACATCGAGAAATACCACCCCACAGTACCTGGATAGGTTCAGGGGGATGCTCAGGTCTTCAACGAGCCTCCATATCTGCATCGGACAAGAGTGGGCAGCACGAAAGCCAAACTGCTCTTCCCGAAAAAGGTCATTTGCTAGACAGTGCTCTTGGAATCTGATGAGGATCGTTCTCTCCAACACCTTGGACATTGTGGGTAGCAGGCTAATAGGTCGGTAACTCGCCGGAATTGCAGGATTTTGCCCCTGCTTGGGGATACTCAACACAATAGATTTCTTCCAAGCCACAGGGAACTAAGAAAATTTTCTAGCAGTCGCTAATGATATTGGTGAGAAAGTCAATAAAGTTCTTTGGGAGATTCATAAGGGCGTTATTACTCACCTTGTCTTTTCCTGGAGCCTTCTTCTTTTTCAGTTTACTTATGATGTTGGCGATCTCTCCAGCCTCGATGTTGTACTTCGTTAAATGCTGCGGGACTTCATCAAAGTTGACAATACCTTCTTCCACACGCTGAGACATGATTTGGCTCTCGGGCTTATCGTTGGTAGGATTAACAAACTGCATTTCCAGTGAATCTGCAATGACTTGGGCCTTGTCCTGATCAGTTTGGACATAGTGAGTACATAGTGGAGTACATAGTGGAGTACATAGTGGAGGAAGCGTATCATTCTTCCTCTTCTGTAAAGCTCTGACCATACTCCAAATGGAATTGTCGCGAGCCGACAAACTTTTGAGTTTTTCATTCCATCTAGCGTCGCGAAGCTCTTTTATATCCTCTTGGACTCTTCGCACTAGCCTGTTGTACTTGGTTTTGAGCCAAGGTTCACGATAGCGTTGCCGTAGTCTACGAGTCCTGTTTCTTTCAGAACTTAGGCGTTGGATTCCAGGAGTGAGTTGGATTCGATGACGAGGTTTATTCTCTGATGGATACTTACTAGCTTCTATGGCACTGTTAATACATCTGGTGATGTCTTCAACACGTTGATTGATGTCCTCTGTACAGTAAGCAACGTCGGGATGGCAGCCATATTCCTTAAGAATATCTTTGTATAGCTTCCAGTCTTGATGATTTATCAGTTCCTCTCGGAAATTTATGTCGACATTGTCAAAGTTCAACGCCACAGGCTTGTAGTCAGAAGAAAGGTCATCAATCGTGAAGATATTGTATGGTTTGAAGAAACCCTTCAACAGCGAGATGTCCAAAACGTTACTACTAGGGGAGTGGTCGCATTAGTAGGTGTCCTCCACAGGTCCAGCAGCGATGATATCATCTCTACCTTGTATGTACCTATAGAAAATCATGCCGTTGTAATTCTGCGTTCTGGATTTCCATCTTGGGTGTTTGGCATTTAGGTCACCAACTAGGACGACTGGGGTGTCACCACTGAAGAGTTCATCAAGCTCACTAATGTCAAGATAATGTTTAGGTGAATTGTAGAGCACCACGAAGCCACAGGAGACGTCATTGATAATGATGAAGGCCGATTCCATACCTGCATAAGACTTGGAGACTAATTCTTGGTGTTGAATTCCCTTCTTAATGATGATCGCAGCGCCCCCAGAAGCACATCTTGCAGCATTTGAAGCCATTCGACCCTTACGGTACACACAATAGCCAGGTAGCTTGAAGTCTTGGCTTGGTTTGAGATGAGTTTCACAAAGGAAAGCAACGTCGATGTCTTGCTTTAACAGAAAATTGTGAAACTCGATACGCTTTCGGGGAATGCCCCTAGCGTTCCATATCACGCACCGAAGTTCACCTTTGTTGATTACACTATAACGTTTTGCAGCCATACTAAAATTAGTTGGTCGTAAGGAGCCCACTCAAATGTGATTAACTTTTGCCTAGATTAGAAAACAGATGAAAGATACGTCTTAATTGCTTATACATACCTGGTAGGTCGTTGATGTTAAGGCCTTTATCTTCCGGCGTAGACACAGCAGCAGCATAGGATTTGCCTACTGTCACTTTAGAACTAGGCATCCTTTGAACCTGGGGGTATTTTGGACATTTCGTGTAACTAGAAGTGTGCTGTCCACCACATCTGATGCACTTTGGGGGGTCTTGTCCTTTGATCCTGGGGCAATCTCTTGACTGGTGCCCCTCAGCACAACGAGGATCTGTCGTGCAGGCCATGGATACGTGTCCGAAGCGCAGGCAGTTGTAGCACTGTAGTGGCTTCTTGTTCCCTCGAAAGGCCTGCACTGTTACTGCAAGCGGCCCAATACGTGTTATGTTTTTCAATGACTGGTTGTGTTCGGAGTTCGGGAGCAGAACCAAAACCATCGGCATATCAATGGATCCTTTGGCTTTCCTCAAGCGAATTAATGATACATACATACAATCGACAATCGACAATCGAACAGTGAAGTGTACATTCGTTAGGATGGGACGAAAGCAGCGCTTTCACAAAGCTCATCTAACCAGAATAAACTCCAAAGGAAATACACTGAGGTAGTCAAGAAGCCTAACCAACCCAAGCGGTCTTCCATATTATACAAAAAAGAAAGTAAGATTGACGATTGTCAGAAACAAAAAAACAAACGAAATAAAAAATACAATATTTTTTTATTTCGTTACATACATACAAGAGGACATAAGCCTTTTTATACAGAAAATATGGCACAGAATGAGAACATGATTGGATGAAGAAATAACAAATAGTAAATAAATAAATTATACAGTGGCGACATTGGATGGGAGAATGGTTAGATAAGGTACCAATAACAATGAAATTATAAGGAAACCTTGAGAGTAAAATTGATTGAAATATAAAGGCACAAGTGACGTCATAACGCAAACAAAATTTAAAACGTGGACCTGGTAGAAGACTCATTCAGAGTGAACATAAACTAAGGTATCAATAAGAAATGGAAAAGAAAGTAAATATACAAATTTGAAAAATTACAAGATATCGGATAAAGAATTTAAAATAGAATAAATGTCAAAAACGGTTTGGCAATTGAGGAAGTGATCTGGAGAGGAGATCTTAGCTTTAAATATCTCAATAGCTTCGAGAGTGGCAGTCTTGAATGGGTCGTTGCATAGAAGGAAAATGGTCATAATTTCACTTTGCTCTTTTGGGGCATGTCCCGCAGACAAGTTAAATCGCGTAGTGCAGACAATGTGAATCGCGTAGTGTGATTTATTATCATATTTCTTGTAGGAGTCCATGTGTTCTTTGAATCGCTTATTGAAATTGCGGGTCGACAGGCATATATAGTATTTATCGCAAAATCCACAAACTCCGGAACGGGAGAAATTGTCGGTATCTGTTTGGATGGGGAGATTAAGAGAGCGAAAACATGGGGTCGATGAGCGGTAGGAAACTTGCAGGCCGAGTGAGGAGAGGAAGGCGGAAAGGCGGTAAAAATGAGGGCTGATGAATTGCAAGGACACCCATTCTCGGATGGGGATGGGTGAGGAGGTTTAGGTTTGAAGAGGGCATGTTTTCTTCGTTGGAGAATCCGGGAGAAGGTGGAAGTAGTGTAGCCATTCTTTAACGGGAGGGCGCCTTTAATTTGGAATTCGGTGGCACGGGAAGAAGGACTAAGGGGTAACTTGAGGGCATGGTCGATGAAGAAACGGAGGGAGACTTGTTTATGAATAGGAGGGTGTGAAGAGGAACAATGGATTAAATTAGAAGATGTGGTGGGTTTACGGTAGACAGAGAAGGAAAAGCAGTGGTTGGAGGGGTCATTAGTGATGAGGATATCGAGGTATGGAAGAGAGCGGTTAGATTTGTTTTCAAAGGTGAACTGGATGTGGGGTGAGAAAGTATTGAAAAGGTTAGCAATGTCAACGGGTGAGGTAAAACGGGAATCAAAAATAATTAGGATATCATCAACGTATCGAAAGTATGAAATAATGGTGGAGTTAGAGAGGAGGGGAGAGACAAAGATGAGTTCAAGGTTCTGGAGGAAGACTTCGAAAAGGAAGCTACTTAATGGGAACCCCATTCCTAAACCGGATGGTTGGGAATAGAAGGTATTATTAAAGGAAAGGTAATTCTGGTTAGAAATGACAATGAGGATAGAGTTTAGGTCGATGTAGTCATGAGGGGGAAAGGAGGACGAGAGCAGAAGGTTTCCAAAGATAGAGAGGGTTTCTGGGACAGGGATGTTAGTATAAAGGTTAGTAATGTCAAGTAACATGAGTGAAAGGTGGAAGGAAGAGAGAGATTCAGTAAGGGTAATGGAATTCTGGACATTATAGGTGTTCGGCAATAGTTTAAGTTTGAAAAGAAATGAGGAGAGTGACTTAGCAACGCGATGGGCAGGGCGGGGGTGTAATTAACAACTGGTCTTAAAGGCATATTCGGCTTGTGGATTTTGACAAGGGCATTAAGGGTAGGAGCACGAGGGTTGCGTGGAATAAGGTGTCGAAGGTATTTAAATCGGGGGGATTTGTTTACGGCAGAAATGATAGACGAATGAAACTTAAGGGTTGGATCAGAGGGTAAGATAATAAAATTATTGGATGAAAGGAAGTCACAGCCCTTGTAAATGTATATGGATCGGTAGAGGATAACGGAAGCGTTTCCTTTGTCGGCTTTGACGATAAGGGCATCGGCTTCAGCTAATTTCTTCTTTATGGTGGAGGCGGCGGCAGTATCATTGCGTTGTTCACAGGATATCTTGACGGACGGCTCATCGTTGTATGCTCTGCGGATGAGGTGTCCCGCAACGGCACGGGCTGGAGGGCGATCTTGTTGGGGTAGAAAAGTTATGGCTCGTTCGATGTCCGCGATGATAGAGTGGAGATCAGGTTGGGTGGGTCGTCTGTGGATGACGTGCTTAAGGCCCCTGTTTAGAAGGGATAGCTCGTCGACTGAGAATTGGATTGATGTCAAGTTGACAACATTGTCGTGGAACTTGAAGTCATATTGAATATTGGAGGATTGTGTGGGAAGTAACGGACGTCGAAGATCTTCTAGCTTTTGGCATAGCGTCATGAACTTGTGTTCTTTGAACGTCTGAAGCCTGAGTTCATCTTCTTCAATTAGTGGTATAAGAACACCGGGAGGTACAATTGAAGAGATATGTAAATGGAGTTTGAAGACGTCTTCGTTCAGGCGTTTCTTCTTAGAAAAAAGAATTGACGTAGCTCGGCTTACCCAGGTTCGTATGGCGGCAGATCTCGCGGCTTGAGCGGCGGTTGGCTTATTCCGGATGATCACTCGTGCGTATTTCGGTTCAAGGCGTTCTCTGAGGCACATTCGGTTAAACCATATATTCTGAATCGTAGCGGCCAACTTCCTCTTGGCTGTAGATGAAGCCAAGAGGAAGTTGAACTGTAGATAGATATTATTATGAACTGTAGATGACGGAAATCCAAGATTCCTGGCTATTTCTTGCTGAGATACGTTGTTTCTAAATCGTTGGCTTGTTATATTGTGCATATGTAGACCCACTGCCTTGCATCGACCCACGTTAGCGTGTAAATGACTGGCCGCGCATTGCAATTTTCATTTAAAAAGGAAAAAGTTATGACGTATTGTTCTCCAGAAGTTTCGAGAATATTCATGTCACTTCTATGGCTTCCGGTGTGGTCTTTTCCTTCTGTCCCAACTATTATGATGCATGTTGCCAATGGCAATTTCATTAAAAAATTCTTTACGACCAAAAAAGAGATAGTCATTTATAAATTGTACATATTGTACTTCAGTCACTTCAAACGCTTTTATTATTTTTAATTTTGCTAATATATATTTAGTCCATTATGTTCTTTTTGCATTTTTCATACTGTTCCAACTTTTATGGAATTGAGATATGTATTTATGAAGTTAATTTGTTGTTTTGACTCGATCAATATGGGTTAGGGAACTTTATAAGAAATACTATACAAATGTAGAGTAATATTATTGCAACTATTAATTTCTCTGACAAAACTAGCAAAAACATGAAAATCAAAAGTATTCACACCCATCAATTAATACTTTGTTGCACAAACTTTTGTAGCAGTTACTGCCAATAAACGCTAGGATAGTTTCTGATAAGTTTTTCACACGATTTGAGCTCACTCTTCTAGGCAAAAATATTCCAGTTCATCCATATACTTAGGATGTCTCCTGTGTACAGCCTTCTTCAGTAGATGCCATAAATTCTCGATTGGATCAAATCGAGACTTTGACTTGGCCAATCGAGAACATTAATCTTGTGTTCCTTGAACTATTTTGTCGTGGATTTCGCCGTATGCTTCGGATCATTATCCTGTTGGAAAATCCAGTTGCGTCGCAATCCAAGTTGTTGGGCTGAGGGTTTCACGTTGGCTGCCAGTATTTCCTGGTATTTTTGAGCATTCATTTTTCATTGTATGCGGGTGAGATGCCCTGTCCCGTTTGAAGAAAAACAACCCCACAGAAGAATGCTGCCATCCTTCATGTTTCACCGTAGGGATGGTGTTCTTCTCTAGATAAGCTTCATTCGGTTTTCTCCAAATATAACGGGCATCTGCGTTGCCCAAAAGTTCAATTTTGGTTTCATCACTCCATAACACTATGGTCCACGTTTCATAGCTATCATATATGTGCTGTTTGGCAAACTGGAAAGTCTGTCTTTGTGGTGTTTCCGGAGCATTGGCTTCTTCTTTTGTGTGCGCCCAAGTAAGCCGCTGTCGTGTAACACTCGACGGATGGTTGAAGTACAGGGTGAGTCAAAAGTCGTCGCAGTGCATCCTGTTTTTTCGAAAACCTTGCAGGAATTGGGAAGTCTGAATATTCCAATAAGGTATGGGTGAGGTGGTCTATCTTTTACGGTATGTACCGAACATGGCCGCCATCTTGAAATCGGCCATCTTGAATCTAAGTCAATTTTTTTTAAATGGAAACAGAGTCGTGAGATATATCAAATAACATCAGCATTTTCTGACAATTTCATTCCTGTAGACAGATTTGAAGTAGCAGTTATGGTTCAAAAGTAAAAACACATTTCTTTTCATTTTGTAGTAGGTGTCACGTGGATCTCAGCAGCATCAGCGACCTGCGAAACTGAAAGGACCTGATGACGCGGCCAGAAGACGTCAGTTTAAGAGAGCCACTCCGAAAGCATCACGTGAGAGCGGGGAGAAGAGAGGAAAAAGTGTCATGGCAGCGTGAAGGACAGACGGAATTGGTCGTCAGGGGCAATTGCAATAGGCCCAAGAACCCGTACGCGAACGAAGAGAACGTTTGCGCCAGAGAATGAGAAGGAATTTCTGCCCGCACGAAACTATAGCGAGCGAGTCACTTTTCGACGGACAGGTTCACGAAGAGAAGGCGAAAGCGGCCGGCGAGCAAGGCAACGTTTACTGCCGTCGAAACGCCTATGGAGGACTCCAAAACCTTCAGCGAGACGTTGACGAGCCATGGCAAAATTTGCTCAGTAAGGTAATTGAGCAAATTCTCGAGGAGTGCGAAAGCGAAACCACGACGCCGACGAAACGGGAGAGAAGCAGCGAGCTACCCGCGTCCCATGCAGCGTGCTCCTCTTGGAAAGCGAACAAAGATTCCGAAGGTGGCTGTGGCATGAATACGGTAGGAATTTATATATAACTCAAGCTAGCATAATAGTATGGGATAACGCCTACCTTAACATTACCATTTTCAAAACAACGATTGTGGCTTATCATATTGAACTATTTCAAGCGGCGTTCTGTCACTACACCATTGGACTGAACGAAAGTTTGTCGGTGATAGGGATCTATCCGAGCTCACTCAGAGTTTATTTACTGAGTGGCCTAGGAGGATTTATCTCTAGCCATCTGGTAACTTTCTCTGCTTATTAATCAGACCATCTTTGTAAAGGAGAATTTTGGAACTGAATCTTTTCGTCACGCACTACCGCAGTGGAACCATTTCTTCGATTCTGCGAAGAGAACGACATGCACATGTACAAGAAATTGTCCACTGTGTTGATTTGCAGTTTAGTGTGCAGTTTAGTCTTCGATAATGTGTGTGTATATTGTTCTGCTATCGTGGTGATAATAGAACGCATCTTAATTTAGCGACGATTGTGCATCTACCACTATTGATTTATTTGTGTGTGTGTGATTGATCTCTATAGTGCCTAAGAAGACGCGTGTTGATAAGCGCCTTTTTGAAATTTGTGTCATTCGCCTCAAAAGTTATTTGTGTATTTGTTTATGTGCTTCTTAACGGAAAAAAGGGCCATCAAGTTTATAGTGCGACGAGCCCTAGTGCTTCAATGATAAAAATTTCACTCAACGGAGGCGTGCCCGACACTATGTATTGATTTTGAACACGAGCGTCATTAGCTTAGGATTTTCGTATCGGCAGTGTTTGTTTTTGTTTTTTTCTTTTTGTTTCTTCTCGTCGAGTCAGCGATTACGAGTCCTGGCCTTAAAGGTTACATAATAGTCTGCCCTGCTTCCGCACCACTTCGGAACGGATCTACTTCAGGAGAATCGCCTGTGCGTACTTCCGACGAACTTGGACGTTTGACGACATTTTTCCCGATTCTGCAACGTCGAGTTAACTAATCTCGGTGTCCGTTGGCTATCGGCTATAACTGACTAACGAGCAATCCCGTCCCTTCGTGTAACTCATCGCCCAGAAGTGAGTTACACTACTGAGAACTCCAACGTGCATCGGTCTCTATTTCCGCAATAGTTTCTCAGGGGTATGCTACGACGCCGAGTTAACTGGCCTCGGCTCATATGCTACCTCGCCACTCCAATTAACATGCATTCTTAGCTCCACCGATGCCGATATCGTCTAGGCATACGAAGCTGCAAGAATCCTCGTAAATAATATTTGACTGCTATCTCTCGAACTGTGTCTCATAGAATTTTCCCCTATCAAGTCATAGCTAACATTTTGGAACCGAGTGATCTTCTGCGTCAAGTCGACGTTTGCAAGATTGTCTCTGTTTTGTTTTGCCAAGAACTCTGACTCTTTGGTTTTCATCTTCCACTGCAGCATTTTTCTTTTCTGACATTTCTCTTTATGCTTCTATACAGTGTAGATACCGGGTGTTTCAAAAATGACCGGTATATTTGAAAAATCAATAAAAACTAAACGGGCAGCGATAGAAATACGCCGTGTGTTGCAATATGCTTGGGACAACAGTAAATTTTCAGGCAGACAAACTCTCAAAATTACAAACGGTGGGGGGTCATTTAAAGCAACTCGTATATGCAGAGAAATTCAGAAACAGACACCATTTCCAGCAATGCATTGAAGAAGCATGTGCCAGCATTTCTGCGGAAATCCTTCTGCGAGTGCATGACGATTGGATTCAGCGCCTTCAAATATGCCTTGACCAAGAGGGACACCCGTGTTGAACACATTAAATGACTGTCCTTTATGAAGAACAGTCCAGCCTGTAATTCCAAACAAAATGTGTTGTAACGTTTGAACCATAACTGCTACTTCAAATCTGTTTACAGGAATGAAATTGTCAGAAAATGCTGATGTTATTTGATATATCATACGACCTCCTTTCCATTTAAAAAAAATTGACTTAGGTTCAAGATGGCCGATTTCAAGATAGAGGCCATCGGTACAACCGTAAAAGATAGACCACCTCACCCATACCTTTCTGGAATATTCAAATTTCCCAATTCCTGCAAGGTTTTCGAAAAAATAAGGTGTACCGCGAATTTTGACTGACCCTGTAGATATATGACGTTGTTCGCCTGGCAGGTGACTCCTCAGGTCCTTTGCAGTTTGTAGTGTGCTGATTATGGCAGCTTTGGTACGGCATGATCTCGATGACAGCATCTAGGGTCTTCCTGATCTAAGCAGTGTTGGAGTAGTTTGATGTCTGTTGTATTTCCTGATAGCAGCCGCAAATGTTGATAATGGAATAACTAGCTGTTTTAATATCTTTTTATAAACATTTCTACCCTGATGAAGCTTGACAGTGTTGTTCAGCTGGTGGAAGTGATCTATAAACTTATCTATATTGAACACACTTTGCCTTGGAGTGTTGGTCATGAGATATATATCGTTGATCCTTGCATAGTATTGGTGCATTTTGTTGACACCATTGTTGATACCTATTGTTGCACAAACTTTTCCTTGCATTTTTAGTCATAAGATATATTTTGGAGAAAAACAATCAGCTTTTAAAGGTTGAACTAATTGAGTAATCATTAAACGAACATTTCTTATTGGTTCAAAAATAAGCATATGCTAATCATTACGCTTCTTATCAGTTTAGTCCATTGATGTCACGAATATTATTTGAAACTAGCAGAGTACCCGGCTTTGGCCGGATAATTACCCTTGTAAATAAGCTGACCAATCTCAAGAAGTTAAATTAAAACTCCAAATTGGTTAAATAATAACTCAATCAATACAACATAGAGCAAAGGGACTATCCAATCTTAGAAAAATCCGAAAAACAGAAATTCTAGATGATATACCGGGACTTTATTTAAACTCTTCTTTGACCTGCCTCAGATTAAAATGATATCCATCTTCACCACCGGGGAACATCACTGGATACTTTAGATCCAAGTTTTTCTTGCCCTTGACGTAGAAGTTCTTATACCCTCTTGCACTATTCGAAATTCCCGTTGTTCAGATGTTTCCAATGCCCCTATAGCTTTTTCTGTTTTAGCTGCAGAGTTTCTGTGACAAATACTCGTTCTTTCTCTTTCCTTTCCAGACACATGAATCTTTGTCAATCGTCTGGAAGTTTGATAGGGAACTCAAGAGAGACACGTGTGACTCCTTTTTCCTCCTCAATAGACGCTGCCTTATTTATGTCCGTTCACTGCATCATCATTTTATGCTCGTTATTAATAATTCTTGGAAACAAATGTTCAATCATCGCATTATCAGCATCTCAATTTCCAAAATATTCACATTCACACAGAATATAGTTAAAATGTATTTTTATGAAATGTTTGGATCTGCTATGCTACCAAATAAAGCTAGGTGATAACCCCGGCGTGGCTCGGGTTCTTTGTTTTTTTGATTAAATTTTGCAATATCTTAAAAATAAACACACGCAAACGCTTAGAATTAATATAGTAAAAATTCATAATTAAAATTCGAAAAAAAGAATTTTAAATGCTCTCCATATAAGCCACTGCTACTCTAAATAATTTCTTAGTCACGTAATCTTACTTTAGATGTTCCCCTTGATGTTGTTGCAATTCCCACTCTGCTCTCGATGTCTTGAAGCAAAACTTGGCCATTCATCGCTTTGTGTAGTCTAGCGATCGCCGATTCTTCTATTGACATGCTTACGATTTGCTCAATACAGCACGGGGTTAAAGGACTCCTTCCTCTGTCGTCTTTCCACTCTTTCTCAATAGTCTGCTAACGCTCCATTATCTCCAGTTACTGATCATTTTTAAAGATTTTCAAGAAATTGTTAAGTACTAAGAACTCTCTTTTCTAAGAAAAGCCTGAATAATAGGAATTCTATGCATTGTTACAAATTGAAACTTATCTATATTGCACAAACTTTGCCTTGCATTGTTGGTCATAAGATATATATTGTTGATCCGTGCAGGATGTTTGCGAATTGCGTGTCGATACCATTGTTGATACCTATTGTTGCACAAACTTTGTTGATACCCATTGTTGATACCTATTGATTGCCATTACCAACAGTGCTCTCAGGAATTTGCCTCCCAGTGTTATCTGCATCATCACTAAGGTCATGAATGACTGCTGGCTTAGCGGCCATTTCCCTAGTGCCTGGAAGGACTCGGTCATCATCACCATTCCTCAACCTGGACTGGATCCTGCTCTTCCCACAAGTTATAGGCCCATTAGCTTGTTGCCCATGCTTTCGAAGGTCTTTGAGCGCACTATACTCAAGAGGTTCAACGAGTACTGCGAGGTGATTCGTAGTGAGCAATTTGGCTTCCGTCCAGGCCACTCTTGTCAGCTTCAGTTATGGAGGCTCGTTGCTGATTTAAACGGTCCTCTCAACCTCTCTATGTTTGGTGGTCTCGTTTTCCTCGATGTCCAAAAGGCCTTTGACCAAACAAGTCTGGCATGATGGGCTCATTTACATAATGATTACCTACGGGTTCCCTGACGATCTAATTGCTCTGGTTCGCTCCTTCCTGTCAAAGAGGGCTTTTCGTGTTAAGGTTGGGGATTCCTTATCTGAACCCCGCGATGTTAATGCTAGTGTACCCCAACGCTCTGTCTTGGGGCCAGCCTTATTCAATTTCTTTATCCATGATTTCCCCAAGTTTGCAAAGTGTAATCTTTACTTGTTTGCTGACGACGGGTCCATCATGACCTGGGCACGAAACCCAGCACATGTCATCCCTCGACTCCAAAAAGCTTTACATCAGTTCGAGAGCTGGTTCATTAAGTGGCGATTAAAGCTGAATATCAAAAAGTGCAAGGGCAGCCATACCTTTCACTTTACCCACTCGATAAAGGGCAGGGGATGAGATTTTTTCACCGGATTTTTTGCTAAACCCACATTTTACATGATGCTCTACAACTTTCTAAATAACACATGGAGACTAACCCCCACTCCTACAAAATTAAAATTTTCAAAATTTACCTCTTCACCTCCAGGGACGAGAAAGGTGACATTAAAACTGAATTGGGGACATTAAAACCAATTAATCAATATTCATTTTCCCCCAATCTGTTCCCCTTGAATCGTTATTTGGTCCTAAAGACGGGACACCAATTATAAAACACCCTGTACAGAAGATATTAATAATTCTTGGAAACGAACGTTCAATCGTCGTATTATCAGCATCTCAGTTTCCAAAACATTCACATTCACACAGAATATAGTCAAAATGTTTGGTTCTGCTGTGCTGCCAAATAAGCTAGGTGATAACCCTGCCGTAACTCGGATGGACCTCTCCATGTATGCCAGAGCTAGCCTAAATAATTTCTTAGTCACGTAATCTTATTTTAGATGTACACTTGATATAGTTGCAATTCCCACTCTTCTCTCGATGTCTTGAAGCAAAACTTGACCATTCATCACTTCGTGTAGTCTAGAGGTCGCCGATTCTTCTATATACATGCTTACCATTTGCTCAATACAGCACGGAGCTAAAAGAGTGCTTCCTCTGCGTCTTTCAAATCTTTCTCAATTGTCTGCTAATTCTCCATTATCTCCAGGTACTGATCATTTTTAAAGATTTTCAGAAATTGCTAAGTACTAAGAACTCTGAATTCTAAGACAAGCCTGAATAACAGGAATTCTATGCATTGTTATAAATTGAAAATTATCTATATTGCACAAACTTTGCCTTGCATTGCTGGTCATGAGATATATATTGTTGATCCGGGCATAATGTTTGTGAATTGCGTGTTGATACCATTGTTGATAATTATTGTTGCTCAAACTTTGCCTTGCATTGTTGGTCATGAGATATTTCTCATTAATATGGCTTGCAAAAACCATGAATATCGAAATTTTACCAATAATTATTATTCTTTCGAAATCTGAGGTAGACAGTGATCTTCCTCATGCTTTGAAGGTCAAGTATGCCGAATTTCATCAAGATCGGAATAAAAATCTACAATAGTAGATTTGTATAAGAAGCAAATCCACCCACAAACCCACAAACAAGCATCCTTCTTCATATATATAAAGAAGGAAGTTTGTGGGCCTGTTTGTTTGTTTGTTTGTGGGTTTGTTTGTTTCTTATGCAAATCTACAGTTTTATTCCGATCTTGATGAAATTTTGCATACTTGACCTTCAAAGCATGAGGAAGGTCACTGTCTACTTCAGATTTCGAAAAAAAAATTATTGATAAAAAATCGATAATTATGTTTATGGCAAGGCATTTTAATGAGAAATATCTCATGACCAACAATGCAAGGCAAGGTTTGTGCAACAATACTTATCAACAATGGTATCAACACGCAATTCACAAACATTAGGCAGGGATCAACAATATATATCTCGCCAATGAAAGGCAAAATTTGTAACAATGCATAGAATTCTTGTTATTCAGGCTTTTCTTAGAAAAGAGAGTTCTTAGTACTTAACAATTTTTTGAAAATCTTTAAAAATGATTAGTAACTGGAGATAATGGAAAGTTAGCAGACTATTGAGAAAGAGTGGAAAGACGACAGAGGAAGCACTCCTTTAGCTCCGTGCTGTATTGAGCAAATGGTAAGCAGGTCAGAAGAAGAATCGGCGACCACTGGACTACAGAAAGAGATGTATGGTCAAAGTTTTGCTTCAAGACATCGAGAGAATATAAGCATTTACAACTACATCAAGTGTACATCTAAAGTAAGATTACGCGAGTAAGAAATTATTTAGACTACTCCAAACATTTCCTAAAAATATATTTTGACTATATTCTGTGGGAAAGTGTATATTTTGGAAACTGAAATGCTGACAATGCGATGACTGAACGTTCGTTTCCAAGAAATTTGATAATGAACACAAAGTGATGATGCATTGACAAAACATTAATAAGGCAGCGTCTATTGATTAGGCATAGGAGTCACGCGTGTCTCCCTTGAGATCTCTATGAAACGTCCAGACGACTGGCAAAATTTGTGTCTGGAAAGGAAAGAGAGAGAACGAGTATTTGTCAGAGAAACTCTGGAACTAAAACAGAAGAAGCTATACGGGCATTTGAACAACGGGAGTTTCGAATAGAGCAACAGCTTCTACGTCAAGGGCAAGAAAAACTTGAGTTTAAAGTATATGGTGATGCTCCGCAGTGGTGAGGCAAGTCGAGAAGAGTTTAGATAAAGTCCCGGTATATCACCTAGAATTCCTCTTTTTCGTATTTTTCGAAGAATGGATAGTCCCTTTGCTTTGTGTTGTATTGATTCAGTTATTATTTAAACAATTGGGAGTTATAATTTAATTTTTTGAGATTGTTCTGTTTAACTACAAGTGTAATTATCCCCGGCAACACCGGGTACCTCTGCTAGTTATATATATAGAAGATTATCTTCTTCTATATATATAAAGAAGGATGTTTGTGGGTCTGTCTGTGGGTCTGTCTGTGGGTCTGTTTTTTATACAAATCTACAGTTTTATTCCGATCTTGAAGAAATTTCGCATACATGACCTTCAAAGCATGAGGAAGGTCACTGTCTACCTCAGATTTCGGAAAAATAATAAATATCGATAAAAAATCGATATTCATGGTTATGGCAAGGCATATTAATGAGAAATATCTCATGACCAACAATGCAAGGCAAAGTTTGTACAACAATAGGTATCAACAATGGTATCAACACGCAATTCACAAACGCTCTGCATGGACCAACAATCAATATCTCATGACTAACAATGAAAGGAAAAGTTTGTGCAAGTGTAATTATCTCGGGCAACGCCGGGTACCTCTTCTAGTTATATATAAAAATGAATGTTTATGTGTGTTTGTATCGTATGCTTTCATATACCATTCATCCATTAGGTCTTCAAACCAAAAGGAAGGTCTGTGTCTACCTGAGATTTCTCTAAAAAATAATTTTCGTTTTTTTTTTCGACAAAATTCTAATTTCTGGTGTCAGCACTCATGATAGTCCCTGACTCTTACCGCCATCGTTGAAGCAAATTGAAAAGCCTCACCTGCAAATGCCGACATGGCCGGAAGTGAATGTTGGAGATGCAAAACACATGTCTAAACATGCGGAAAACTTTTTTTTTTAGTTCTTTCATACGCAGGCCATGGGGTGATAGTTTTTTTTTTATTCGTGAACTTTGCTTTTTCTTTTTTTTCTAATTCGCAAGTATTTGAACATGGTTCCCTTTTCAGTTTTGTGTCGAACATCTTTCAGATACGTTCTTCCATTTCAGTGACGTCTTTTTGGTTTATGTTTGCTTTTCAACGCAAGAGGAAGGCCACTAAGGATAATGGTTACTTTCGTATTCGAGTTTCTGAAAACTGACTGCAATTTTTTTGGTCAATATGTAACGGAAACGAAAAACTCACCCATTGCCTTTAAAACTCATCTTAATAGGTGGACATCTTTTTTGGCCAACAGATGACATAATATTCAAAACGAGACAGCCTTCCTTTTTCCAGTGGAAAACAGAGACGATCAATAAGGAGACCTGGCATTAGCTCATTTTACGTGTAATTCGCATTTTTCACGCGCAGATTCTGCGGGTGATGACGTATTGGTTTCAATTAAAGTGAAAATGAAAATTGGAAACGACCGTTAAGTTCGTTAACGCGTGCCTGACATGTCAAGCAGTGTCATGTCAAGCAGTGAGCATTCCACAGTGAAGTGCACGGTGGAGATATAGTGGTTTTTGATCTCGAAACGTTGAATCGTCAATGGAAGCATCGCCAGTTTTATCTGAATATGTCATCTGCAGCATTATATTAAGCGTTTAGTAAAAATATCTGCAGTTTTTACTAAAATATCAGAGCAATGGTGGAACGAGGAACAATTGTGCTAACTGACGAGGAATGAAGAATTTATTGTTTATTCATGAATCTGATGATCGTTCGTAACAGTCAATGTATTTTAAGAGGATACCAGAATCTATATATATATGAATCATTAGATTGTAGTTTACTCAAATTGCTTTTATTCCATAATGAATAATGTTTCATGATGAAGCAATGAATGCCGTGTTTTTTGCATGTCTACTCTATTTTTTTTATTTTTAATTTTTACTCTACTACGTGTTAACATGTTTATTAATGCTTAATTAAATGTTTGAACTCAATGTCAGTGGGTTTTTTTATATGGACTAATTTAATTTTTCATTTTGTAGCATAAACATTTAACAGGAATTAATTCAATGTAAAATAAATTAAAGTAAATAAAGGAATAAAATAAATAACACCTGTTAAGTAAATAAAATGAAAACAAAGAAAATGAAATAAATTAAATACAATTTTAAAGAAACTCAGAAAAGAAATTTTAGAATTCTGAAGAGCAAGCAGATACAAAAGTCTGAACCCCCCTTTTATTTTTTGAACCGAAGTAGATATGTCAATTTTGATGAATCCAATGAATAGGAAGTTGTGGGTGGCCTATACCATGGTGCACTTTTCATCATTCCAAATATGCAAATTAGGACACATTCAAAATTTATCTCAAAAACCGTAAGGAATAGAGAAAAAAACCCAATTGCAAACCTGTTCAGCATAAAAAAACAAACAAAACAAAAAAAATCATCCAAATCGGACCAACCAATCACCCACAATCACGTGGTGAACTGTTTGTAACTTACAGTCACGCTGTACAAGGAAAACTGAATGTTGATATTTCCACCATGTAAAGCATGCAAATCAAAAAATTAACGTAAATTACCATAAAGCAAATAAAAGGCATGTTTCAGCACACAGAAGACAGAACAATTCCAGGATGGCAAGCACTATACTGTTCCGGAAATGGTCAACATGATTGGGTGATTGGTTGGTCCGGTTTGGATGATTTTTTGTTTGTTTTTTTATGCTGAACAAGGGTTTTTTCTCTATCCCTTACGGTTTTTGAAATAAATTTTGAATGTGTCCTAATTTGCATATTTGGGAGGATGAAAAGTGCACCATGGGATAGGCCACCCACAACTTCCTATTCATTGGATTCATCAAAATTGACATATCTGCTTCGGTTCAAAAAACAAAAGGGGGGTTCAGACTTTTGTATTCACCCTGTATATTATCGTAAATTATGGCTGAATTATACGACGTCATTCATGAGCGGTCCACAATGTTTCATTGGTTTTATCCAGAGGGCGCATATTACAAAGTTTGTATGGGAAAAGATGCAAATATCAGATCTCCTTATTGATGGTCTCTGGTGGAAAACCTCTGCTTGGCTGGATTCTACGAATCAGAAATTGAATCTGGGGCGAAACGAAAGATTTTACTAAATGAACTGAAAGTATCACATTGACTGTGTCAAAATGATATTGGGTCGAAATGAATGTGACGAAATGAATACCTACATATAATCGAAAATTCTCAATTAATTTTTTTTCATTTTGGAAATTTGTTATTATGTGAATAGAATCTTATGTATCGAAGAAATGAATTGAATCAAAGTAAAGTCAGGGATAGATAAATGACATAAAGAATCTTTTCTACAAACATTTTAAGGGAAGACTCCTGTGCCAAAATGGTTATTTTCGCCAAAAAATTAAAAAAAAAAATGTTTTATATAAAATAATTCCTTAATATATTGTTATAACATAATCGTTTTCAAAGTTTGAAATGTTGCATTATATATATGCAAAAAGAAATAAATTTGAATACCCCCTACAGTATGAATATTTGATAAAATATAATAATTTGGAAAATCTATAAAATCTGGTCTAATTGTCGCATCAATATAATTTTTTTTTTTAATTTTTTTATTCATAAATTCTGCTAAAAGATACGCGTATTTTTATTTCCCATCAACAGATGAAAGTCCTTGTTTTTTTACTTCAAAACTAGCTTCTCTGATTGGCCACTGCATCGAAGCGAAAGCTTTATTTTGATACACTGCCAACCAAAAAGATTGCCACAACTATTGCTTATAAAAAAAAAAAAGCCAAAAGAAATCTTTAGATAGCATTAACTAGGGAAAAAAAGAAACAGCTGGCTGAAAAATTTTTTGGATGAAAATAAGCTAAGAACAATCATAAAATGTAGAGCCCTTCAAATAAATTCATTTTTCTCCTACTTCATTTTTTGAACACTGCCACAATTTCAAACACATGAAACTAAATAACTACCTGATGAATATTAATGAAAATATTTATACTGAATAAGATACAGACAAAGAGAAATGTTCTAAAAAACCATTTGTTTTTTTATTAAAAAATTGGATTTAGTCAAGAACAGAGTTTTTTTTTCCGAAAAGTGATTAAACCAAAGTTGATGAATTTTTTCTGACTTTCTAATGAAATTTTTAGTCAAATATCTCGCTGTTACTGTTTTATACATATAAGGTAGTGTACTTCTCTAATTTTTGGTCAGTGTATACCAGGTATCTCAAGTAGGTACTCGCGCCTGAAAAATAGGCTTTTTTGGTAACGTTGTTCAACATTTTAGCAAATCTACCTGAAATATAAACATAAAACTTGGTTTGTGGGCTATTAATATCATGTAAAAACTATGTATCAAGTTTTATTAAAATCCCATAAGTAGATTTGGATTTTGCTGTTTTCACAGGAGTCTTCCCTTAATTCAAATTAATATTTTTAATTAAAATTTTAATACTGCCTTTACAAACTGATAGCACCATATTGTATAAAACTCTTTAGAGTAAAAAAATTTAAGGTTATAAAAAATATATATAAATTCTCATTTGCAATGACCATAAACAAAGCACAGGGACAATCGCTGCAAGTGTGTGCACTAAATTTGAAAAATCCATGCTTCTCTCATGGCCTGCTCACGCGTCAGAAAACCTGATTTATTCGTGTACGTACCAGATGGAAAAACCAAAAATATTGTGTATCCAAAAGCACTTCAAAAAGCAGAATCAAAACGCAAACACTGTCTTTGTTTGAGCGGCATTCCAACGCATGGCGCAGACTCGTACTAAATAATAATATACGATCTAGCTGATATACGCTATCCAGCGTTGCTCGAGCTGTTTTTGATGACATTTTGCAATAAATGAAAGTGAAAATACAGAAAAAAATGAACACATGAAAAAAAG
>JAHWFO010084834.1:8881-29001 GCA_023313115.1 Rhysida immarginata
CACACACACACACACACACACACACACACACACACACACACACACACCATTTCTGGAGACATATTGATATGACCATTTTTACTTCATTTGCATTCTGGAACCACTCCCTGCCGTTTGTCGGTGTACTTAAAATTCACGCTCTTTAGTATTAACGGAAACTTTCTCCACCTCCTTTAGCTTTGTGATTATGTGTACATTGTTATAGGAAGCAAGTTAATTTCAGTCTTGCGTATACTTATTAGCCATTCTCATCTTTTCAAAAAAAAAACAAAAAAACTCTTCATTAAAAAAATTGCTTCAGGTGGTGTCAACAGATCTTTTGTGGACTGTTACTTGGAACAAGGCTATGAAAGCTTGTGCATTAGGTGATGGTTCTGAAAACAATTTTTTTAGTATCCTTTGTCTCCTTATCATTATGAACAGAAGCGATGAGTGACCATGTTATCTCACTTCTCAGATTTTGCACTTTTTCAAGGATAATTCCCAGATAATTTTCAAGAGTCATTGAACAAGAAAACAAAAAGCTTGTTTCCATATCTTGCAGCAGAACTTGCTGAATATTTAAGAATCTACTCTTTGGAGGATTAAATGTATGGTGAAATTTCTTTGAGATGATACACATTGGAAATTGACTAGCTTTAGGGCTTATATAAATGTGCATGAATTCCAAGAACCTTCACATTAAAACAATTTCTTTGATGTAAAGTGAAATTTTGAGCATATATTAATTAATTGAAATACGACTCGTGCCAACAGATAATGCTCAAGGCAGAAAAGTGGGTCTGCTTTAATTAGAAGAGGCATGCTGTTTTTATTTTTCTCTGCATTGTTCAATTCCTAGTCTTATAGAATTTGCTTTTAGAATGCAACCATCTCTAGATGCATGGGCAATGGATGGAAGATGCCTGTTCAAAAAATCAAGCCTTAAAATTTAAATATTCAGAGCCACCATTCTTGCTTTTATATGAATAAGAGATAATGGAAATTGCTATTTAGTTTCATTTCATAGCCGTTATAACTTTGGAGATTCTCTTGCAAAGATACTTGATCTAGCAAAGTGAACTAATATTTGCACAAATTCTAGGCAATTAGTTTCTATTTAACTCACAAACTGTTTTAATGTAATTTGAGAACATTTAAAACGTCGTGATGGTGAGATGTTTTGCTATTTTTTAATAATTATTTTGTACATCTATCCCATTGTTACTTAACCTTACCATGATTATATGGAGAGCCTTGTTACTTTGACGGGTAAATTTATGAAACTTATTCTTTTTGCAAGTGCACTCTGCATTTATGAAGTGAAAATCCTAGAAACAGAAAAGAAGCCAAAGTGCTTTTACACAACAGGGAATTTGTTCAGCATGGATACGTATTTTGGATGCTTAGCGTCCGAAATACTTATCCATGCTGAATAAACACCCTGTTTTGGAAAAGCAGTTTGGCTTCTTTTGTGTATCCATTAATGTTATATATCCAGAGTTAAGGTAACTCCGAACTGATAGAAAATTGTAAAAAAACTCGTTCATCAATGATAACATTTAAATTTGAAGTCTTCTCCTCCTCAAAATGCTAAACTCCAATTTAAAGAGTGTTTTCACTTTTATTAAATCACCTCAACTTCCAACAATGACAATAAAGATAGAAATAGTGAGATTCCTATCTTTCTTCAGAAATAAATTTTAATTGCAAGCATTCAGATGGGAAAAACTACCAATGCTGTCCATATGAGGCCCAAATTTGAAATGTCCAAAATGTATGCATGAAAACCACTTTAATTTTACAACATGATGATTGATAGCAATATGCAAAGCTGTGATTTTCACTTTGAAATCTTTTTGCAGTTTCACTATACATTTATAAAGTTTCTAGTAAAAGTAACCAGGCTCTTTATATAGCCTTGCTAAATAAGTAACAATGCCCTGCCAAGGTTTTAGTGTACAAAATAATTATTATATAAGAATACTGCACGAGGGTTACTCCAAAAGAAAATGCTCTTTTTATATTTTCTAAATACTACGTTCGAGAATCTTAATTTTTCAATTAAAAAAATTTGGGGTTAAAAAGTTCAGAAAAAAGGGGTTAAAAAAGTTGAATTTAGGATTTCCGCTACTTTCTTATATACCCTCCTCAGGGTAAATAGAAAGTAATTGCATATAATTTGTGCTTGAAATCAAAATTATATATTAATTAATGGAAAGATTATCATACTACTTCTTCTCTTATATAAAAGTAAAAATCTTATTTTGATTTCATTTAACAAGATCAACTACTGGTATTAATTTTAATTAAATTATTTGCTGTGTGTTTTGTTTGGGTTAAATTAGGAATGGAATGTTGCATTACTGGTCTCATTTCCATTTTAAAGTTTTGTTCCTATTTCTCTTGAGAATGCCTTTAGGCAAAGCATGTTGAGAAGATACTCCAATTGATTCGATATTAAGTTAGTATTTTAATTGCATTTTTCCATTGCAAACATATCTTTACACATCCCTTTTCTTTCCTTCAGGAACAGATGAAAATTTCCACGAGTGAAAAATAGTCTTACTTTCACATGCATACCAATATCACCATTCAATGCACTAATTGGAAGAAATTCCACAGGAGAAGATTTGTCTACAGGCAAAGCTTCTATTCTACTACTGCAGATGTCTATACTTGTACACTGGGTGAACTAAAACAATAGCGACAAAGTTCAAGAGGTGATTCCTGACCAAAAAAGAAACCAAAAAAAATCTCGTATGATGATGTATGTCTGGAAATGGATGGTCAGTCAATAATAGAGCAATTAGTACAGAGCATGACATCACCGAGGCAATAATTACGTCAATGTTATAAAAGATATTCGAAGTGGCCTGCTTGGGTTGTAATGCAGTTGTTCATATGTCACATCAAGGACTGCTGTACTCTCTTAAATGTTCCAGCCTGTACCCAAGTAGCATCACAGGCTGCATTGACGCACTGTGAAAGTGTCTCCACATCAGGAACTGGCTCTGCCTGCACAATATCTTTAAGTGCCCCCACAAGTAAAATTTAAGATTGGTGAGCTAACAGACCATGCAACAGTATCTTGTTCTATCCATAATCCAGGGAAGATGGAGAGATATCACAAAACATTAATGTAGCAATGGGCTGGTGCTCCATGAGCAACATCCATATGATCGGTCATATTGCCCATGGCAATCCTTGAGCAACGCAGGCAGAATATTCTGCAGGAATTAGAGAATATATCTTGTCTCTACAAGCAATAATCCTTGTCTAAATATTGCTCCTGATGAGAGACTTCAACCATTCCATGGGGATTTGCTCTAGCCCACGGATGATGATTGTGTAGGTTGATGCCAGAAGTCTCCTCTGACTGAAATACCAAAATCATGATGGCCTGTTGCAAAAACGAGTGACAAAACCATTCCCGTGAAGCTGAATATGTGACACCACGCTGGCAGACTACTTACCTGGAGCTTAAACCAGGGCTCCTCTCAATATCTTGTAGTACATGTTCTTCAGGTCTGCTGTATGATTGGAGAAAGTTCTGTGATTTGGGTGTGCTGTCTGTTATGTATTTTCCTTGGTACATCCCCATGCTGTCTCTCGACCATTCCAGTGTGCTTCTTTGTATGTGAAGACCATCTCAGTTTGTTCCTGTTCTGAAGAAAATACCAGTGTACCCCTCCAACATGACAATAACTCAAAAGTAACTCTGCCAACAGAAAAAAATAACTGTTATATATACAATTATTGCTATCTCTATGGAAACTATACATTTGCAGACATTTGTTGATAAGAACTTTTATTACTTGTGAGGAGTTCCCACCTCAATTTCTCCCTATTTCAGTATTTATACTTTGTAGAGCTGTATTCAAATTCATAATAAATGGAAGATAAATTCAAATGTGAACACTGTATCGATTTCTGTTGATTAATCAAATGAGTAAAGACGCAGATTTCTCAATAAATTAGTAATAGTTGTCGTGAATTTGTTTATTGGTTTATACATTTTTATCAATACACAAGTATTATTTTAAATTAAGCTTATGGTTAGTTTGTGTATGAAAGTTAATCAGCTACATTAAATTTAAAAGCATATATTCTTAGTTCAAAAAATATAAAAGAAATAAGAGCTAGGCTTTAGTAGCACTCCATTAATTCATACATGGCAAATATAAATGTGCTGATTGAGTTTCAAGAAGATTAAAGCACCATAAATATTTCCTAATGTCATATTTACTGGCAAAAGCTGAAGTTCTTTCTTTTTTAATTATTCTTGTAAATATATATTTTGGTTTATTAAAGTCCAACACTGCAGTATACCGGGAAACTGAAAGAAAATAATACTGGACCAATATAGGCAATAGACAGAAGTTTAATGGGAGCTGAAGCATTCTTGTTCATACAATAAAATCAATCAAACAAAAGTTGAAGGAGTTAAGTATATGAAACTTTGCCAAATCCACTGTAATCATCCGATGTTCCCAACAGACTATCACTTTTTTTTTTTTTTTCCTATGCCTTAGACAGTTTTCATTGGTATAGCCTTTAAAATATGTATGCAGATGATTTTTTTATCAAAAGAAGTTTTTCCTTCATATACAGATAATCGAATGGTGTTCAAATTGCCTTCTATGATTTCATCCTCTCACGGAAACCAAACTTTTTAAAATCTGGAATTGCAAAGCTTTCTGGATGGTTGGAGTGGTTATTTCTGCAAATGAATCTATTTGACAAATGTGCATAATCAAATAAAAATGGCCATTATTGCTGCTCCTAAACCCAAACTGACATTTAGCATAATAACCTGATACTACTTGCAAGTGGTTTGCTAATTAATCTGAACTTAATCATAATAAAGTTTTTAGTTTGTTTTGTAATAACTGCTTGCACGTTCTCATCTGATTTTTAAATTGTATATTTCCAGAGATAAAAATAAAAACAAGTGCTTTTATTTCTGGTTTTATAATATATTCCTCGTCTCTATTTCCCTTGGATTTACACTTCAATGTAAGGATTACATTTTCAATACATCTTCTTAAATCCCCTCCGTGGACATTACCTTGACGTGGTGGAGGGGCTTGAGTGCCTCGTAGATGCTAAGGACACCTATGCCAGATGGGCCTTAGCAGAGAGGTGAGACTAAAAATGTCCGATCTCTTCTGTGTAGGTGTAACATGCTGCTATAGTGCTCATTGGTGTTTGCCGAACGACCAGAATTTTTGTGTCCGACTTCTCCAAAAGATGGAAAGTTTTAATGAGCCCATTCACAGTAATTTTATGGGATTCACTGTTATTCCTAGTGCATCCTCTTCTTGGTTTCGTTAGTGGTGGATGAGGAGCTTGAGGCTTTTCCTAATACGGGGGGGGGGAGGTATATTTCATCATTTTTGAGAGATCTTTTGGTATATTTCATTAGATCAAAAAAAGTTTGTTGGCTCATGGTTGCGCAGAAGAGGACGGTGTGAAATTTATTTCTTGGTTGTCGAATGACAACCTTCTTATAGGGTCTCTTTACTCAAGCCCTTAAGGGTTTTAATGATGATACACATGAAAGAAATAATGGAAGAAAGCATTAGAGACATCAGATGAATCCTGTTTGAGAAATGCAGAGGTCCAACCCATCCACTCCTTTATAGTAATGTTCGAAGGAAATAACCTTTTAGATTCATTAAAAGTTATTTAATTTTTTTTCATGCTACACAAAATCAATTTATAATTTGGCATGTGTGGTAAACAGATACACTGGAAAGAAACCTGTTATGTGACACTGTGATATAGAAACTGCTGTATTTTTCTGAATTGCATAAAGTGAAAAGGAAGACCAAGACGATATTTTAGGCAGATGCTCATACATAGAATCCTCAAACTAAACAGCTAAGAAGATGGCCCTACATGCTCCTATACAAAAATTTTGAAGGTGAACAAATCAAAATTGGTAGGAACCATGACTGATGTTGTATCATCAGTAGAAGATTCAAAAATTTGTAATTATTTACAAAGCAACTTAGGGTAAATGAAAAAAATCAGTTCTTATTTCATTTAGAGGAGGCAATGTTCTTCAGCTGAATCTTTTATGGGCCATAGAGTTGAAGGGTGTATTGAAATGGAGCTATGCACACAATATCCTGTAAGTTGCATTTTACTATAGAAATATTTTCTTTTGTAAAAGAAATTAAATACTTTGTGGTTGAACTGTGAGGCCTGTTTGAGTCAGATAGATGTTGTAAGAAGGCAGGGAAATTCTGTCCAAGAAAAAAGATATGGGTTGCTGTTTCAACCATTCTGTAATTGCTTCCTGCACCTCTTCATTGGTTTCAATTAATTGACCCTCGAGGAATTTCTTCTATGGTCCGAAGAGATGAAATCACGAGGGGGCAAATCTAGGCTGAAAAGAGGATGTACAAGAACCTCCCATTTCTTCTTGGGTTGTGCACCCACAACAAGTTTTGCATGGAGAATGATTACTCCTGAAGACAGCATACTGAGTTGCTTTGTTTTTGATGACCATCTTTTTTCATGGATAGAATTTCGTAATGGGTGTTGGAATTTCTTTTTTACTGCGTGGGATTAATTGCTATTTTTAATGTTTGTTTGTTTTAGAAATTCAAATAAAACATTAAAATTGAAAAAGGTTGCATATGTGAGTTAGTGTTGAAATGCTAGAGGAAGAAAAAGAAGGAAGATGTTAAACCATCCCCTCTGCTACAAAGGAAAAAGGCAATGCTTCTTCTGTAAGTCAAGAATTATTTCTAATTAGCAAATAACTGGTTTAAAAGCAGAATGGAGAATGAATTACCAAACATTTTTTCTCTTTTACATTTAGAAAAAATGCTAAAATGTGTTGTCGTCAGGAACAAAACTGTGTGCAAAATTTAAGAGCGAATGGAAAAGTGGAAGTGCTTCAAAATTCGACTGTAAGGTTCTGTACCATCTCACAAGATCCAAGAGCGAGTTAATATAAGGTTGGTAAAAAAAAAAAAATCTCCTAAATCCAAAAACAAATACTAGTTTATTCATATTTAAGAGTGAAATTCAGGAATGAAACAGTCTTGCTCGAATACTTTCACTGAATGTTATATTGAATTCTTTTTTAACGACACTAAGATGAATTTTTAGCATTTACTATTATTCTGTTAATTAGAATTCTAACGTTTAATGTAGTTGTTTTTTGTTGTTCTCTGTCTGAATTGTTACTGAAACATCTTTTATTGCTGGGAAGAAAGTTCTTGAGTAGATTTTTACTTAAAAGCATTGTTCTCTCTCAAAAAGTAAGATGAAATATAGTCTATTACCATTAGAAGAAATTTTCACTTATTGAAAATTTGGATTGGCCTGACTTAAAAATAGAGTAAAATTTCATGCATGCAATATAAAGAAAAATCACAATTTGGATGTAGTCACAATGTATCCTTTGAACTTTTATTGTATTATTGTTTACCTTTTATATTTTTACTATCAGAACTTGTGCATTAAATGTTGAATGCTAATGAAAATCTACAGAGGGTTGTTTCATGTTCATCAAGATGAGAATACACTTATTGTAGTTCTACTAGAACCTATTTCTCCTTCACCTAGCAATTGCTCAACGTGTGAAGGTATTCTAATTTCAAACCTTGGTGAAAAATTTTGTTTACCGATGGAACAGAGGTTTCAATCTTTCTTGCAATGTCTTGTTGTCAGATTATCTGTAAGGATTAGCCTCTTTACTGTTTGTATGTTAGCCGTAGTATTAGAAGAACACATGTATGCTTTTTGTCCAGCAATTCTGCATTTGAATCTATTTGTTGTGTGCATTTGATAACTTTTGTTATACTATTCTTGGAAATAATGAAACCATTTCCCTTACAATGTTTATTCTTATGGAATAAGAGTAACCAACCTTTCCCAGAACAATTAAATTTTTGAGGGAATTTTGGCAGCACACTTGAAAATGAAGAATGGAGTGATATGTTCGATAGTTACCGAACTGTTGTGTAAACTTTCATGAACCTTATCCATTTCAAATCATGCTATTAAGTTTTAACAGTCGTTACTATAAACATGACACAATCCTCTGTTATTAAGATAGTGAAAGCAGAAGATTGCACTCAGAGATGATTCAAAAATTGAACTTTTTGATGAAAGATTTTTCTCATATAAAGTATTTTAATATGCTCATTAAAAATCAGCCAGTTTAAACTAATGTTACCTTAATTAATTTAAATGTTTTTCAAAGAAATTTATTTCCCTTACAACTTTCGTATGACAGGATTAGACCGTAAATGTATAGAAGGCATGATTATTTGGTCTTTAGTTTTGATCATTTATTTTACTATTATTACATTGTTAAAGATTAACAGATTATTTATACTGTCGATTTTGTTCATTGATAGGTTTCTCCGTGTAGGAGAATAGGATTAAACGCAGTGTTTCATTTGTAAAGAATACAAGATAATGGTTCTGTGTGTTGGTAAGATGTTTAATTCACTTTTATTTATCATGTGATATTAATTTTTATCTAAAATGATAACTCATTTGAAGATATTTTTATGCAATATTTAAACAGTCTATGTATGTGAAATGCTATAATAAAAGTTGGTATCATTGAATGTTTTCTTGAGATACATGACTTTAAAAAAAATTTAAAAATTAAAAAAAAATAAATAAAATAGTGGAGATGTGGTCATATTAAAATAAAAAATCAAAATTGGACTTATAATAATTTGAAAAAAATTTTCCCTAAAAGTTCTGGGGATCGAACCACACACCAAAAACTCATTGGCTAAGAGCTTAACCACTGAGCCATTTGTACACACATATATTGTATACAACTAATGAACTGAAGACATTGATATTTTGAGTAATTTCAGGAAATGATTGTATTATTATTCTTGTAATAGTAAATTTTCAATGAGCTTACACTATTTCTCGATTTATACTTTTATATGAATGAATTTAAAACCTTATAAGGGATTCTTGAGTCAGTGAATTTAGCAGCTAAACTTTTTATTTTTTCATTTAATAAGAAATAATTATAAATATCAATTGCTGCATTGACAGTAGGCATTTTTTTTTTAATAATATACAATATCAACATTACATACGCGTGTATAAGCTTTTTAAAAAAGTAGGTTTTTCCAGTTTTTTATTTTTTTTTTTTTTAATCTTAACATTTCTAAATTTTCATTTCTTCATATTTTTTATTTTAGAAACGTTTTCTTCAAATTGTTTGGATTGATTAAAAAACATGATGCTGGATTAAATAATAATAAAACTTTAATGATGTTAAAATAATAGAAAAAGAAAAATGAAAAGAAGCTTAATTAATGGGCATAAAATTTCAAAAATAAATGAAAAAATAATTAAATGAGCATTTTTAATGAAGTTTTCTAAGGATTACTTTGCGCATTTTATTCACAAACCACGAACAAATGCTTAAATTAATTTCCATTTTACTCAAATTACGAACAATTGCGATTTTACTGATTTTTATAAATCCATGGAAATAGAAAGTCCCATTAATTCCCAGTTTTGTTTTGTTTTTTTTTTACAATCCAGATGGAAAGAAATTTAAACTATTCCTTTGTAAAAAAGTTGTTCGTAGCTCCCACCAATTACCATTTTCTTTTACATTTATTTAATGGACGTTTTAGGAGGAGGAAAAAGAATGAGCTTTATAATTTTCCAGTTGTTTTATTAATTAAAGCGAGGAAAAAATAATAAATATATATACTTTTGATAGTGATGGAGAGTTTATGTCAGAGACCGTATTCTTTGTTCAATGGTTAAAGCGCTCTAGTTAATTCTAGTTTCCGCCGTCAGGTGGCGAAAATAGCTGCTTTCGATTTCGGTTTTATTTTGAAATCGCATCAGCTGTAGCAAGTGCGCTGGGTGAATCTCCCTATTAAATTTCAGTGACATTTTAATACGTAACTATTAAATAGCAGGAGATTATCAATCCTGTTTGATCATATTTAATTATATTTGCAGCTTTTGCAGTTAACTAGGAAAGCGTATAAACCATTCCCCGGGTATTTCGCCGTTCACGGTCAAGAGACAAAACGAAGTGCAACAGGTGAGCTTGGAATAACTTTAATACAACGCAATTAAAATATCAAATATCTAATAGCAGCAGTTAAGTATTTCGAATGTGACGTTGAACTAGATAAAACTCTTGAAATTGCGAGGGCGACTGAATTTTGCATACATTTTTTTTTTTTTAAATTGAAACTTAGATATTAAATAATTGATGCTGTGTTTACTCAGGAGCATACAACTCCTTGTCAAAAAATTAGAATAACGGTATTTTACTCTCCAAAGTTAAAATTTGAATGGAGAGTAATCAACGAACTTTTCTAGCTTTAGGTTTAGAATTTTTTTCCTAGATAATGGACTTGTACCTCTAATAGATCTCAAATGGAACATTAATTTATCCAAAAATTAAAATTTACATTAGACAAACTGAAGATGATAAGATAATAGAATAATCCCGAGATAGAGACAAAAAATTAATGAAAAAAGAAGAAAAAAAGAAGATGCACAAATCACTTTAATTGAAAACGATTCATTAATTAATACTTAATTGCATCATCCTTGGTTTTGATTTCAAGACTGAGCAACATGGGTAGAAAATCGGACGTTTTTTCATATCAAAATGTGAACGATTCCTGATATTTATTGAACTGTAAAAACTTTGGGATGAAATGGTGAAAATCCTTTAGTGCTCCCAGTCTACTGTGACAAAGGCATTAAATCAGCAAAAGGAGGATCCAACTTTAACAGGAAATCGAAACAGATGTGGGTGAAAACGCAAGGCTAGTGAGAGGCAGAATAGGCAACTGAAAATCATTGTGAAGAAACACAGTTTCACAAGTGTTAAATATATTCATAGAGGAAAACTGGAGCAACCGTAGCTAGCAGAACTATAAACAGATGACTACATCAATTTCCATTTCAGCCCAGAGTTCCCAAAACTACACCTGATGACGTTGAAGCAAAGACCAATCCGTGTATAGGGGGTGCAATGAAAGAGTTACTTAGGGACAGGATGACTGGAGTAACAAACCATTTAATGATGAATCCGTATTTTCTTCGTATTTTGGTGAACAAGGGTCACGTGTGTGTGGAGTCAGACAAGCAGCTTACAACAGGAACTCCCTCAACAGATCAGGGATATTTTCTGCTTCAGTAAAGGTAATGAAATCTTATGCAGTAGAAAAGTTCCTTGTCCCAGATTGAGTAAATGCCACAGTCTATCAAGAAATACTTAACAATTTCATGATTCCATCATCTGGAGATCTATGCTGTGATTCTTTCTGTTCCAGCAGGATGGTGCATGTAATCATATTGCTAAATCCAAGAAAGAATGTCTTCACCATGAAATTCTGTGCGTTACCTTGCCAATAATTCACCAGACATTAATCCAACTGAAAATTTATGGAAGTTGATGAAGGCTTCAGCAAAGACTTCCACAGATTAAACAGAGTTAAATTCAGAAATCAAACATTTCGGTCTAATATCAGTCATGAAGAATGTGCTAAGTTGGTCAACAGCATACCAAACAGCTAATTTTTGTAATCAAACGCAAAGGTGATGCAATTAAGTTTTAATTTGTAGAATTGTTTTTGATTAAAGTGATTTTTGTATCTTTTTTTTTTTTCTCCATTATTCTAGTTTTTTGCTCCTATCACAGGATTATTCTATTATTTTGTCATCTTCAATTTATTTAATGTAAATTTTAAATTTTGAATACATTAATTTTTCTTTTGACATCTACTAGAGGAATAAGTACATCATCCAGGAAGAAAAAGTCTAAGCATGTAGTTATTAAAGCTTGTCGATTAATCTCCACTCAAATTTAACTTCAGAACCTAATATACTGTTGTTCTAATTTTTTGGCGAGCAGTTGTACTATAGAGTAAAAAGTTATTGATTTTGATAGAAGGGATCACAGAACCCGAAATGTACATCTGAGGCAATAAAAATTATGTATTGTGGATTTGTGGTTTCGTTGTTTGTGCTGGTTGAAGATTTTTGAAGTTGTGGCTGCTTCTAAATGCATTTGGATGTTTTTTAAATCATCTCCTATGAGCCTATGATTTCTTATAAGCCTGTTGCCAGAGTTTTATTTTATGTCTTCCTTATATAACAGAACATCTATTAGTGACTATGGAATGTGACAGATCTGTCTCCCCATGTGCTCCCAATCTGACAAGGCAAGATGTCCGCAGTCTGTAGAGCAGCCACAAAACCAAAATAAAACTTGTGCGTATTAAACCTTTTATTACTCTTTACTGCTCTATTGAAATTTAAATGGGGAAATCCACTGAATTTAATTGTACTATAGAAATTAAATCTCCTGATTTCATCAGATCGCATTGGCAAAGGTAGCGGGAATATATCCACTCAAAATTTCATTACTTTTCCCTGTGGAAATCTGATTAGTCTCGTAGGGTTTAAAAAACTTATGCTGCTAAAAGTAAATAATCCCAGATTCTCGTTAATGAAAATGAAATTTAATTACGCAGTGAAGTTTAATTCCATCTTCTTGTTATCTCTCATTTCTATTGTGTATGAATTTAACAAATAATGTTCTTTATTTTAGGAAATGCAATTGGTTGGAAAATGCCTAACCTGATTTGAAACTGCTAAATTGGAAAAGGTCAGCGTTTCTCATGTTGAAAAGAAGACTGCTCCCGTAAGTCAGGATTATTTCTCGTTAGTTGATAAGTGATTTTAAAGGAATGTGACTGCTTAGTACTTGAATCCTTAAGTATATCAGCAGTTCAAGCAGAAAATGGGTATTAGATGTGAAATTTATTGGATTAATTCTTGAAAAATCTATTTCATAGAGGATAAGGAGCCCAATATAGCTATAGAAACAGTGAAATTTCTTTGTAGAACACAATGCATGGTGGATTTAAAAACTTAAAAGCAATAGCCACTGCATCATTGCATTTAAATCCTTGCTTTTTTATTAACAGAAACGTTCTCCACCTCCTTTAGCTTTGTGATTATGTCTACATTAATATAGGAAACCATCCAAGTTTGCTCCAACAATTTCAGTCCTGCATATATTTAGAAATTGCTTAAAGGTTGAGTTAAGAGATCCGTTACATATATTGTTACTTGGAAGAAGACTATTAACTTTCTAAGGCTAATTCCTGGATTATTTTCAGAAGTCCTTGAACAAAAAGCTTGTTTCTATTATCCTGCGGTGAAATTTGCTGAGCATTTAAGACAGCATATTTTAGAGTATTAAATGTATGGTAAAATTGGTTTGAGACTACACAATTTGGAAAATAAAGCTCTTTTAATTGCAGTCATATATGTGCACGAAATTCGTGAAACTTCATGTGAAACATTCAAAGCAGTTTCTTTGATGTAGATTTTGAACATAGATTAATTAAAATTATATGTTGTTTATGAATGAATGATTACTCCTTATAAATGCAAAAGCTAAAATATTAAATAATAGAGAAAATAAGCTAAAGTTCACCAATGATTAAGGATGGGAGTTTTGAAGGGAATTGAAGAACTTGTAGATGAATGCTTGATGGATGTAATGTGAAGAACTTGAAGATTACAGTTGCAGAAGCTGAAGAAAACATGTTGAAAGTAAAAGATATGTATACCTGTAGAAGAACTGTGGATGGGAGACATGTGAAGAACTTTTGTAGTTATGGTTGTGTAAGCTGAAGAAATTTTGTTGACAGAAGTGTTGAAGAATGATGGAGCTAATTGAATTTGAAGAACTGGAAAAAAGCCTGATGTGCAATTTGAATTATTTTGTTTAAAGTTAAGACTCGTAGTGCTGATAATTTTTAAGATAATGATGGTTGAAGGTTTGATGAAGTCTAAATAAAATAGTGTTTAAAAACTGTTTTTGAAAACCATTTTTATCATCTTCAGTTGATATTTTTTGAAATAAATTGAAACAGAATACAGAGACAATAACTTAAACAATCCATTATTATAATTCATTGTTTTTAAGTTATTGTCTGTGTATTCTGTTTCAATTTAATTTAAAAAAAAATCAACTGTAGATGAGACATTTCTGGAAAACGTTTTTTTAAACTCTTAATCTTATTGCATCAAACCTTCAACCATCATTAGCTTAAAAATTACCAGCACTACGACACTTAATTTTAAACAAAATAATTCAAATTGCACATCAGGCTTTTTTACAGTTCTTCAAATTCAATTCGTTCATCATTCTTCAACACTTCTGTCAACAACATTTCTTCAGCTTATGCAACCATAACTGTAGTCGTCTGAAGCTTTGAAAATGACTTAATTTTCGGAATGTAGAAAGTTTGATATTAATTTCTCTCAGCCATTATGAAAAACATAAGAAATTATTTATAACTTTCAATTTTACTTTGTGACATTTCGGGTCATTACTCCCTTGAAGGGAATTCGTATCCTTTGACCTCCTTAAGTCAAAGTTCATCTAAAAGTATTCATATCTTTTTTACTTTCAACACATTTTCTTCAGCTTCTGCAACTGTAATCTTCAATTTCTTCGCATTACATCCATCTGGCGTTCATCTACAAGTTCTTCAATTCCCTTCAAAACTCCCATCCTTAATCATTCGTGAACTTTAGCATATTTTTTTTTTTATTTTTTATTATTTTATCTTTTGCATTTATAAGGAGTGATCATTCATTAATTAACAACATACAACCTGTGACAATAAAGTTCGGTGAATGACGTCAAATTGCTAACGGTCGTAAGAGTGCACCATCGTCGTATCTTGCCCCAGACAGGTCGAGACATGTTTAAACAAATTTGAGAGAATCAGCGCTGTGAGTGTGTTTATTGTGTTTAAACAGAACATTGAAGAGAGAAGGCGTAGTACGCGCGGTCGAAACCCAAAATGGATCAGCGAACGAAAGAGACTCATGAAATGATGACAACAGTTTACAAAGAAAGTGCTATTACTCTGAAGTGTGTTTATGAGTGGTTTAAACAGTTCCGAGGAGGCCGGAACACTGTAGAAGACGCCCCCCGAAGTGGCCAGACATCCAATGTAATGTTACGACCCAACTGAAGGCTATCCTTGAAAACGACTACGCCAGGAGTTTCCAGGACTTGTACAGGTGTTCCCAAAGTGCATTACCATCGACGGGGATTACTTTGAAGGATAGTAACTGCTGTTTCATGTAAGCGAGCGATCCACACTCAATATACCATCATTCACCGAACTTTATTGTCACAGGTTGTATAATTATGTTTATTCAAATTATGACTGATGCCAACAGATCTCTGCCTTTTATGCCTGAACTTAATGCTAAAGGGAGAAAAATGGGTCTGCTATATTAGAGGAGGCATGATTCTTGTTTATTTTTCTCTGCATTGTTCAATTCCTAGTCATATCGAATCTGCTTTTATAATGGAACTTTCTCTGGATGCTTGAGAAGTGGAACCAAAGATACCTGTTCAGAAAATTAAATGAAGCCTTAAAATAAAAATATTCAGAGCCACCATTCTTGCTTTTATATTAATGAGAGATAATGGTAAATTGATAATTAGTTTAATTTCATAGCCCTAATGACTTGGGAGATTCACTTTGCTAGGTCAAATATTTTTGCAATAGAACTATTATTTTCATTTGACTTCAAGCATACATTCTAAGTGATTAATTTTGTATTTAATTTACAATGGGATAGGTATCTTCAAACTCTTTTTATATAATTTAAGAACTTTTAAAACATCAGGATGGTGAGGTGTTTTGTTTTTATTATTTCTTAATATTTTTGTACATTTAAGCCTTGGCAGGGCACTGTTATTTACTTTAGCAAGACTAAATGAGGAGCCTTGATACTTTAACTGGTAAATTAATGAAACTTCGTCTTTTTGCATGTGCACCCAGCATTTATAAATTGAAAATCTTGGCTTTGTATATCACAATCAACTATCATATTACGCAATTAGTGGTTCTCATGCATACATTTCATACATTTAAAATTTCGACCTCTAGATGTTATTCCATCGGTGGTTCTCCCATTCAATTGCTTGCAATTGCTATGTATTTCTGAGGAAAGATCGATAATAAAGATAGAAGTTTATGCAATCCATTGTTGGACGTTGAGATTTAATAAAAGTGAGAACACTCTTTAAATTGGAAGTTAGCATTTTGAGGAGGATAAGACTTAAAATTTAAATGTTATCATTGATGAATGAGTTTTTTTTTCTATTTTGTATCTGTTTGGCTGTAACGCAGGTTGGCCAATTTTTAATGTGGTCACATGAACTTGATAATAGTAAACAACTTTCTTATGGTCTTTATTAATTTTCTTTGCTAAATGTCTTGGAACTAATTTTAAGGGAACGTGATAGTTTAGTAGAAATATGAATGATTATAAATTTTGAATGGATGAGCATTGCACTACTTCCTCTGTTCATTCAATTCAGATCAGATTTTGTAATTATTTGAATTTTTAATGTGAAGACTGCGTGGGAATGAAAATAAAATGTTAAAGAGAAATATGAATACCATTAAGTTTATCAATATTTAATATAAAAAAATATTATACGTAAAGAATTAATATGAAATAATAAATCATGAAGATGAACTGGAGCCGATTCTCCAAAAAGCAGGTAATGATATTTGAAAAAATGGAAGAAAAATTTCCGTGATGCTCTTGTCATGCTTGACCTCTCCACCAATTGGTCTATCGCAGACTCTTATTTCCTGTATGTTCATTAAACTCTGGTTGGATAGGAAAAATTCCCTATCTGTGAATGGTGTGCCTGCCTCCCATTGTGCTTTCGATCTTGAGAAATTGGTTGTCTTAAAAAACTTAGTGATAGCATGGTTATACAGTGTCTGCGATAGCCCAATTGGTATAGGCGTTGAGCATGACATACAAGGTTCCTATCTCGTATCCAGGTCACGGAATTTTTCCTTCCATTTTTTTTCAAATAATATCATTACCTGAATTTTGGAGAATCGGGTCCATTTCATATTCATTATTCTTGTTTCATATTAATACTTTATGTATAATATTTTTTTATATTAAATAACGATGAACTTAATGGTATTCATATTTCTCCTTAACATTTTATTTTCAATCATGTTCAGTCTTCACATTAAAAATTCAAATTATTACAAAATCTCATTTGGATTGAATGAACAGAGGAAGTGGTGCAATGCTCATCCATTCAAAATTTATAAGCATTCACATTTCTACTAAACTATCACGTTCCTGTAAAGTTAGTTCTAAGACATTTAGCAAAGAAAATTAATAAAGGCCATGAGAAAGTTGTTTACTATTATCGAGTTCACTTGACCACCTAAAAATTGGCCAACCTCTGTTATAGCCGAGCAGATACAAAATAGACACAAACCTAATTCATCAAATGATAACAGAATGCTCAAAATGCTAACCTCCAATTTAAAGAGCGTTCTCACTTTTATTAAATCTCCTCAACGTTCAACAATGGATTTTATAAACTATCTTTGTTATCAATCTTTCCTCAGAAATACATTGCAATTGCAAGCACTCGAATGGGAGAACGACCGATAGAATAACATCAATAGGTCCAAATTTTAAATGTATGAAATGTATGCATGAGAACCACTAATTTCACAATATGATAGTTGATAGTGACATACAAAGCCAAGATTTTCACTTTATAAATGCTGGGTGCACGTGCAAAAAGACGAAGTATCAAGGCTCTTCATTTGGTTTTTTCTAAGGAAAGTAACAGTGCCCTGCCAAGGCTTAGATGTACAAAATTAAGAAATAATAAAAACAAAACACCTCACCATCCTGTTGTTTTAAATGTTCTTAAATTACATAAAAACAGTTTGAAGATACCTATCATATTGTAAATTAAATAGAAACTAATTGCCTAGAATTTATGCTTGAAGTCAAATGCAAATAATAGTTCTATTGCAAAGATATTTGACCTAGCAAAGTGAATCTCCAAATTCATTAGGTCTATGGAGTGGAACAAAATATCAATTTACCATTAGCTCTTATTAATATAAAAGCAAGAATGGTGGCTCTTTTAATATTTTTATTTTAAGGCCTCATTTAATTTTCTGAGTAGGTGTCTTTCTTCCACTGCTCAAGCATCCAGAGAAAGTTCCATTATAAAAGCAGATTCTATACGAGTAGGAATTGAACAATGCAGAGGAAAATAAACACGAAACATACTTCCTCTAATTATAGCATGATTTTTTCCCGTAGCGTCTCATCTGGCATGAGTTATCATATTTCAATTAATTAATGTAAGTTCAAAATTTCACTTTAAGCATTAAAAGCAATTTGTTTGATGTGCATGAAATCTGTGAACCTTCGCATTACATTCACTTATGCCCTGAAGCTAGTCAATTTTGACTACATTTAAAACTGAGATGACACATATCACTTTCCCTTAAAATCTGTTCTAAGTCGTCTAGCAAGAAAAAATCCATAAAAGTTATAAGATAGTTGTTTATTATCGAGTTCACATTAGTAGTTTAAAAGTTGGGCAACCTATATTACAGCCAAATGAATACAAAATCGTAAAAAAATTCATTCATCAATGATGAGATTTAAATTTGAAGTGTTATCTTCCTCAAAATGCTAACCTCCAATTTAAAGTATTCTCACTTTTATTAAATCACTTCAACTTCCATCAATGACAATAAAGATGGAAATTTGTGAAATCCAATGTTTCTTCAGAAATAAATTGCGATTGCATGCACTCAGACAAGAGAATGACCAACACTATATTCTCATCTTGAAGTGTCACTATCCTCCTGGTCATCTTCTGATGCATCATGTTTTTCTATTCCAGTATTCAAAAAGCTTTTAACTGACTGATCCTCAACTGGAATTTTGTCCTTTACCAAACCGAGTAGTCTTCTCAAAGTGTGTCCACTTTTGTAGGCAACATTTAGACCAAACCTTTTTGCTATCTTCTCCAATCCTTTCCCTAAAGCTCTATTATACGGATGGACGAAAAATTCTTTGCCATTTTCTTTTGTCGAGGTCATAGTAATGTTTTCGGATATCTTCAATTTTCTAATTTCTTTTCTAATTAATGGGTACCATCGGGCTTCAGGGGTGTACCCGTTGAAGGAGGCAAACTTCCATATGTTTTCTATTTCCTCTTTCTTCTGTTGCCTAGTAAGAGGCAGGGTGAGCACCCTATGTATCATTTGCTTCAATGCAGTCAATTTGTGCGGAAAGGAATGGTTTGAAGAGTGATCAATATAGGAAGGAACAAAGTTGGGCTTTCTACACATGCCAAAGCTTAGCCTATCTGTCCCCTACAAAGTTGTTGGTGAAGAAAGGGTAACTTATCAACCTCCATCTCCATAGTAAAGGTTATGGAGGGTGATAAGCTATTGAGATTATGAAGAAAGTCGCTTAGGTCCTGTTTTCTTCGATCACACACTGCGAACACATCATCAACATATCTGTACCAAATGGAGGAAAAATATTTGAATGTTGCTGCCTTGTTTTCTAAATTTCTGAGGAATAGTTCTGCTAAGAAGGGACTATGCAGCACCCCATAGTGGTGCCATCAGTCATTTATAAGTATTTGCCATTACTTCGTGGCAGTCATGATATCTCTAACATATTTGAGAGGGATGTCATTAAAGTCTAAAATATCTTGCAGAAGTAACTGTTACTACTCCAATGAAGAAGATGCTGTTACTTCTGCAAGACATTTTAGACTTTAATGACATCCCTCTCAAATACGTTAGAGATATCATGATTGCCATGAAGTAATGTTGTTCCAACAATTTATTTCAATTTGATGGCAAATACTATAAAATGACTGATGGCACCCCTACGGGGTGCTGCATTAGCCCCTTCTTAGCGGAACTATTCCTCAGAAATTTAGAAAACAAGGCAGCAGCAACGTTTATTATTTTCCCTCCATTTGGTACAGGTATGTTGATGATGTGTTCGCAGTGTTTGATCTAAGAAAACAGGACCTAAGCGATTTTCTTCCTAACTTCAATAGCTTATCACCCTCCTTAACCTTTACTATGGAGATGGAGGTTGATAACAAGTTACCCTTTCTTGACCTACAACTTTGTAGGGGATAGATAGGCTAAGCTTTTGTGTGTATAAGAAAGCCCAACTTGGTTCCTTCATAAATACTGGGTTTTGCTCATTTAAAGATGTGAGGCAAGTTCAAA
>JAHWFO010084846.1:0-30059 GCA_023313115.1 Rhysida immarginata
ACTTCCCGTAAGATTATCGAGAACCAATGCTATGTAATTTTAGAGAGCGGAATGCTATATCTGTATATCAAATTTAATATTTCAGAATATTGAATGTTTCTTTCGTTTCCGGTACAGAGGGTAGATCATCACCCACTAGAAGAGGAAGGGGAACCTGCCGTCGCGTCTGGAAAATTCTACATTGTTCAAGAGTTCCAAAGACAAACTTTCGCCAATCGTCTGAATATTTGTTAGGGAGCTGAAGGGAGACACGTGTATCTTTTTGCCTCTTCGACAGAGACTGCCCTATCTATATCGTCTTTTATATACAGGGTGTTTTTGAATTGAGTACAGATTTTTGGGAGATGATAGAAGAGGTCCTTAGAAGTATTTTTTGTTCTATGAACATGGGGTCCCCGCAGCTCCGTTTACTTACAATACTGCATTGAACAATCAAATGACACCGGGACGCAGTGTGCGTTGATAGGCCTAGATTATTTTATTTTTAACAATTAACACAAGCAATCTACTGTATGACTTTTACAGTAATTGTTCGAAATGACTGCTTTCCCAGAATGCGATTAGTTCCTTTACATATGGACTAATCGTATTTTACAAAGGGGTTGGATACCATGGAAACTCCTTGACGAAGTTTGTCCTAAGACTTTTCAACAAACAAGCACGTGCACCTTGAAATTTCTTTGCAAACAATTACTTTAAAAGTTATTACAGTAGATTGCTTGTGTTAATTGTTAAAAATAAAATAATCTAGGCCTACCAACGCACACTGCGTCCCAGTGTCATTTGATTGTTCAATGCAGTATTGTAAGTAAACGGAGCTGCGGGGACCCCATGTTCATATGACAAAAAATACTTCTAAGGACCTCTTCTATCATCTCCCAAAAAATCTGTACTCAATTCAAAAACACCCTGTAGATGGGTCGATCTAGTCTTTATTGTAGTTGACATCATTGGGTATTATGCATTATTATTAATTGGTTTACTCCACTGACATGTTGATTCTGCAACAATACTTTTATTGTTAAATTTAATTTCTGTTAAAATTTTTGTTAATTTTCAACAGTTGTTAAATTATGTTTTTCAACAGACGAGCTTTCATTCATGATCTACCTCCCTAGATAGCCTAATGTTTTTTCCTCCCCTATAAAATGCTACAGACGTTAATACCACAGAATAAGGAATACCTGTATTGTCGATCTCCAATATCTTGTCTACATGAGCTACCGTTCAAGTTTTAAACACAAGAGAATAGCGAGCACCATCGAAAATCATATCACGGTCTATAGTCATGGTCATCGAGCTCTATTGTTAAAATGAAGCTAAAGTTTCTAGCTCCCGGTAGGGCGGGAACTCTATTGAAAAGTGGCGCTGCATGTACAATCTGCCCAACTGCGCCTGCAGCGCCACCCTATCGGCAGACAGAAATTTTACTTTCGTATTCAGTTTCAATGAAAATCTCTATCGCAGGTTGCGGTCGGGAATAGTGCGATCTATCCGGCACCTGGCGCGATCTGTTTTCCTTAGCTTCTCGAAACAATGGAAAATGGCCGAAGCTCGATGACCATGAATATCTATAGACCGTGATCATATCTTTATTATTTCTGAGTAGGCCTTGTTACTGTTCACTATTACCACGGTCTTTAAGTCCCCTGGTCTGTGCACACGCGCAAATTCCGTTGTTGCAGTCAACAATTGGAGTGCTGTATTTATGGAAGAAGCGCTTTTAGTCCTCTCTGTTGCAAATACGTAATATCAGTGTCACGTACAGACAGAGAGAGGAGCAGACGTTTACGTAATAGAAACAATATTTTAATTCTACTTGAATTGTAATATTTGAACAAACAAATATAACAAGGTCATTATCGGAATCACAAATATTAAATAAGTTCAATAGTATCTTGAAGTCACGTTCTTGTCTAAGGCCGGCTGACACAAATACCAGTTGTGGCAGGGCTGTAGGCAAGTCGAGGACCAATCCAACCTCGTAGTTCTGGCTGTGGTGAATTCTGTGTTGGAACAAAGCAAAGCAGATTAGACAGCAGAGGTATACGGGTTTAAATGTATAAACATGATTAGTCAAATGATTATATGCAACTAAAGTTCTTTGAGATATCGGAAAAGGGCACCTACTAGGATTTGTCGAATACAAGCAGTCCCCTCGCGCGCTATCCCTAACACGCAAACGGGCCCGCGCGCTTCGGAAATTGTTGGCGCTACGCAAGGAGGACGCTGAGGGGTCGGTGTCTTGTCCGGTGGATATCGTCAAAAGCGGTACGGATACTGGGATCGGAGCAATCCCTTGTCGAACCTTGTAGAGCTGACCTGCCCCTCGGGCCGAAGACCTTGGAGAATTGGCTTCTTCCGTCGTGGATGCCGGGCTCGAGCTCTCGGTGAGTGCGAGAATTTTGTCTCCGTCGGATATGATGGGCGTCGCCGACGTGGCTACCATTCGAAAATTATCAAAGTTCAAACTAGATTCTAAGTTCTCATTGCAAATGGTCACTTGCCTATCATCAAGTCCAGCTTCGCTTCCATCCGTCTGGGCGACTAAGTCCTGGAATAACGGTTCCTTATGTGTAGAACTTCCATGAGCAATGGCAGAGGCACTGGCTGCGTCGGTCGCCGTCTTCGTTCCGGAATCGTCAGAGAAATCACAATCTGACCCTTTACTGGCTTTTCCTCCTTTTTTATATCTCCCAAACTCCGCCTCTTTCGTCGATTAATTTGCATAACCAATGAGGGGAGGGGGAGACTATTTCTGTTGTCGGGGTGAGCCGTTGTCGTTCGTTTCTCTGATTGCTTCCAATCTGATGATGCCGATGACGTCTTTGTTGTCGTTTTCGCTCGACGCACGTGGCGATCTGAAGGGACGTTGTCTCCCGATCGCTCATCAGATTAACGTGACAATCAGCAACAAATACGCAATATCAGCTGAAAGTTTTGTTACGCTGTACGATCATTAATTACATTGTTAACTTTGAGATGTAGCCAAATTCATGCAATAGAGTGGACTATAAACGCTTCTTCTATGAATACAGCAATCCAATTGTTGATTACGACAACGAAATTTGCGCGTGTACACCAGAGACAAATGAAAGAAAGAGACTGGCAGTGATCTCCCCTCTAGTGGTGCCTTCGCGCCGCCATATTGAGATTGGCAAGAAACACCTGAGGGCCCGAGGCAATGCATGTGAATCAATCGGTTTGGTTTGGTTTGATTTGTTTGGTATTAAAGTCCTTTTCAACTGCTATGGTCATTTCAGGACAGGGTTATAGGGGCCGCAAATTTTGCCTCGCAAAGGTTCTTTAACGTGCAGCCGGCAAACGACTACACGGGACGAAGAGCTTTACTTCCCTTCCGAAGGAAGTGCGTGATCTCAAGATTTTCCCCCTTAAAAAATCTTCGTCGTCCTCGGCCGGAGTCGAATCCGCGTCCTCGGGCATCAGAGGCGATCACGCAACCACTGGGGCACCGAGGCCGATGTGGATTAATAAATTGATTATTTTATTGAACTGAGAATTATTTCTTCTTTTTCTTTTAATTTAAAATTTTATTGTCTTTCAAAAATTCGTTAGGCATTGAATCAGCTATTTGCAGTTATTAAAAGTATACGTTATCGTTAGTTAATGCAGTAAAGTTTTTTTTAAAAAATCAGAAAAGAAGTTACGCTTACTAATACCTCCAGAAATCATCTACAAAAAAGCTGAAATTACATTAAGAATATACACCGCCTTAGGTTTTTGCCAATAGCAACATGGCGAATGCTGCACTTCTGGTGGCACCAGTAGCGCTCAGCGAAATGAATAGGGCACTGCCAGTCTCTTTCTTTAATTTGTCTCTGGTGTGCACAGACCAGGGGATTAAAAGACAGTGCTGTTACTGAATAACAATTCGTTGTAACGAATTCCGGTTTTAAAATTCCAGCAATGTTTTATTACACGGCCCTCTTTAATTAACAGGTTGCAAATCGATTAAGAGCCTCAGGGTGTCTGGATAAATTAATCAATGATTTCATTGGTTCCACTTTAGTCAATATTTGGACTTATTGTTTCTCAATGATGAAGAAAACAGAGAGCCCCGAAATGTACATATATCAGTTTTTCTTTTATAAAATTCATTTGTGGAAAAGTGGTTTTTTTTTTCTTCCTTCGTTGTTAAGTTGCGGCTACAGTTCTGGCTGTCTTACATTTCTGTTATTTGTATTATTTTTGTAATTTCTTATTATCTCAGTATTAAGATATTATCTGCAGTGATGTACAAATAATTTTCTTGGCGCCTTAAACCTATATACAAGGTGTTGTTAAATTTCGTGTCAAAAATGATAGGGGGATGGAATATGCGATTCTAAGCAAAAAAAATTCATATGAAAATGGGTCCGAATTTCAACGATAACTGAGATATGAACAGAAATAAAAATGCCGCCACTAAGATCAACAAGTTAATAACTCACTTTCTATAACACCTAGGATAATGAATTTCGAAGAAATAATAGGGCACATAAAACTGTGTATGCTGTTAAAATTTGAACGAATTCCAACGAGTAGTTTCCGAGTTACGCACTCAACATCGTAATACGTGCTCACATGTGAGTACTAACCACCACGTGTAACGATATTGACTACGTAACTCGGAAACTACTCATTGGAATTCGAACTACACAATTTTATGCACCCTATTATTCTCCCAAATTTCATTATCCTAGATGTTGCAGAAAGTGAGTTATTAACTTGTTGATCTTAGTGACTGCATTTTTATTTCTGTCCACATCTCAGTTATCGTTCAAATTCGGACCCATGTTCATATGAACTTTTTTACTTAGAATCGCATATTCCATCACCCCTGTCATTTTTGACATGAAATTTAACAATACCCTGTATACAGGGTGAGTCAAAAGTCTGTTATCCCATGCAATTTCAAAACAAGTGGAGATACAACAAATCTGTTGCAGGCAACAAATAGGAAGTCAGGTAGGAACCCATCACATTTAACATCATTGGCCACCACACTCACTGATTTGACACCACTTGATTTTTTCCTTTGGTGATACATCAAGGACAAGGTGTACGCCACTGTACCAGCATCAGTAAATGATTTGAAACAACGATTTCAGCCGGCTTGTACAGACATAACACCCATCATGATGTTAAATGTGATAGGGTCTGTGAAATACTGTGGACAGTTATGCATTGCTGCAGAAGGACACCACACAATACTAAATGTAACTTGAGCACTGAAATTTCATTTTGTTGTAGTGGCTTTATTTTTACGCTTGTTTTTAATCTCTCTTTTTTGTAATCAGCGTTTTGAGCTCTACAACTGCACAACTGGAAATTTTTCACTACCTGTAAGGTGCAAAGTGCAAAATTCGAGGTCAAAGGTCAAATTTGACACCACCATTGTTTAGCCCCTACTTAACTTCCAATATGTTGCCTGCAACAGATATCGTTTTATCTCCACTCGTTGTATCGTTGTATCTCCACAAATCTACAGTTTTATTCCGATTTTGATGAAATGTTGCACACATGATCTTCAAAGCAAGAGGAAGTGACTGTGTACATTAGATTTCAAAAAAATAATAATTATCGATAATATTCAATATTCAACATCCAAGTCGAGCAAGCACAGCCGTAACATCCTTTTCTGGAAGCAACTCGGCGTATTTTTGAAGCTACATATCTTTGTGCCAGAGTTGCATAGAATCCTGAAACTTTTTATATATAGAGTACTTTGCAAATGAAACTAAATTTTCAAATATTACGTTTCTATCTTTTCTAGTTCATAAGATATAAGAACTCAAAGTTTCTTTATTTAGACACTGACTCACTGACCGATCATCAAAAATCTGAGGTACTTCCCGCAGTCCTAAAAACTTGAAATTTGACATAAAGATAGTGTTCAGGATACAATGAAAGGAAAAATTAAAAAATTCAAAATATAAAAGTGTTAATGGTTAAAGGTCACTGCCAAACATCAATTAACCTGGAATGAAATAGCTATTATGCAATTGGTGACGACATTGCTTGCAAGCGTAGCCGACGAAAAAGACAGGCCACGGCCAACACCACTTATTCGTTCGGAGTCATGCTCCGAGTCAATGTGAACACGTGATCAAAGTACTAGCGTCATGGCTCAGGGTCAACCGAGGCCAACGAGAGACAGGCCAGGGCACTCAAAAGTCACCTGATCATCGGGGTCCGGGCAACAATCCATCCTTTATTGTTTACAACAAACGAAAAAATACTGATTGTTAAAATCCAAAATGGAGACAATGAAGGATGAATTGTTGGCCGGACCCCGATGATCATATGACTTTTGAGTGCCCTGGCCTGTCCAACACCACCTAAAGAGAAAGCCTGAGCGCGGAAACGTCATACATTGTTAAAACGTCATAAGTAGTCATCTTTAATCGCATTTCTACCAATAATAAGCCATAAATTATGACTAGGTATGATGATGTAACAATGTATGAAATTTTCGCGCTCAGGCTTTGAGTAGCGGTGGTGTTGGCCTGTCTCTCGTTGGCCTCGAGAGTCAACCGAGGCCAACGAGAGACAGGCCAGGGCACTCAAAAGTCACATGATCATCGGGGTCTGGCCAACAATTCATCCTTCATTGTCTTTTCGTTGTTGGAAACAATGAAGATTGGATTGTTGCTAGATCTACTTTGGTCATGTGACATTTTAGTGCCCCGGCCTGTCTCTCGTTGGCTACGGGAGTCAACCGAAGCCAACGAAAAAGACAGGCCTCGAAGCGGAAAAATCACCTGACCATCTGGGTCCGAACAACAATCCAACCTTCATTGTTTCCAACAATCGGAAAAACACTCATTGTTTACATCCAAGATGGAGACAATGAACATTGGATTGTTGTTCGGACCCATTTGATCAGGTGACTTTTCCGCTTCGAGGCCTGTCTTTCTCGTTGGCCTCGGAGTCAACATAACGACGTAACAATCGAAGACTTTGATCGTTATAATCAATGACGTATATTAAAGATAGACTCCGAATCCTATTGTTAACAGCGGCAAAAAGTGAAGCAAATTGAGCCAACGCCACCTAAAAAAACAAAGCCTGGCCATTGCGTCATCACACCTGGGCTGACAATTCAACTTTCATTGTTTACAACAAACGAAAAATCACCTGTTGTAATCAGCGTTTTTTCGTTTGTTGTAAACAGTGAAAGTTGGATTGTCAGCCCTGGTTTGATGGTGCAGTCCACAGGCAGTGAGAAGGCTTTGTTTTTTAGGTGGCGTTGATTGAGCCATGATAGTTCTGGGCAGAGTGAGCCGTGGAGTAATTAGCTGTCTGGCTGCTTTGTTTTTGAAGATTTTGGGCCTGAGGAATAATTAATTCAAAATCATTCCTCAAAGTTAAACTGCGTACAACTGTAAAAACAAACAAGAAAAAGGATCAGGAATCATTTTCTACAAAAATAAATTAAAAAATACGTAACTAAAATGAAAATACGTTACTGAAAGACAATCGAAACGAAATTGAAACCATGATCGAAAAATTGTTTATAAAATATAATAAAATACTTCACATAGAAAGTAAACGAAAAGATAAACTTATCAGTCCGTGGTCGGCGTGTGAAAGAATTATTAATTAGCTACTCTTCTGTTTAGCTATGTGTTTTGCATAATCTTCACTCACTTTCGGCCATGACAGTTCTGGGCATGGAGCTTCCCAATTTGCTTCAAGTTACAACAATAGGATTCGGAGTCTATCTTTAATATACGTCATTGGTTATAATCATTTGTGTGCAGCATTGCCAATTTAGCTTTTTTTTCATGCGCTTGTTTTTTGTTGGACATTTTTAATATAAATTAAACAATGCGCAGCAACCATCTACAATTCATTTATTAGTCTTCAATTGTCTTCAAAATCTCTCACATTATTCATTGGTGAACTTGTTATTATTTATTCTTATTATTTGTTATTTTATCTTCTCCATTTATAAATAAGTATAGAATCATTCATTAATAAATAAACTTATTATACTACTTCGCAAATTAATGTATAATGCAAAAAATAATGAAAATGAGCTTTTAAATTGGATACATCCCTGCTAAATTGGCAACACTGCTTGTGAACGATTCAAGATATTTTTCCCCTCTTCGCAACCTCCGGAGGCATCAGAAAAGCATGAGCAGTGCCCATGGCACTTTTGGTTATGGAGAACCTTTAACATTAAGTTATTTTTTATTAACAGGAATAAACAATGACATATTTTTTATTTTTTATTATTTTTATAAAAACAAAGTTCTGGTCATTTTAATTTATTATCACAGAGGCTAGGGTGGCCTTATGCGTAAAGATGGAACTGAGATTGAGCATATAAAAATTAATAATTATGCTGAAGAAATTGTCTCGAATCAAATTTTCGATCAATTTCAGCTAAATTTTCGTTTGTATCGTGCCAAGCCTACAGCAATGGAAGACTAACCAATTATGGTAAGCTATGATCGTGCACTTTCGAAAGATAGAGGCGGCCATGTTGACAGTTAAACAACGTATGCGCCAGTTTGAAGAAATAAAGTCTTCTCTCGTTTGTGTGGTTGCCACGTCTCCTAACAAGCGCGCTCGCAAACGATATCTCATTGTAACAAAATTAATCATCGTTGAAGTCGCAACTTTGTTGGCACTCTTCATTGTTGCGTCGTCTTCCTCATTAAATTTTTTGATTCCGATGACTCCAGCTTGAAAGCAGGAGTTAAGGGAGTTAACCCGAGTCGCACATCAAGCGAATAAAGAAACAAACTCCGAAAGACTCCAAGCGTACCCTGATGTTGGAGGTCAAGGGAGTTAACTCCGAGCGAATAAAAAAACGGAGACCAAATGACTCGGAGCAAATAAAGAAACGGAATCCGAATGACTCAGAGTCACGGGAGTCACTCGGAGTGACTCCAAGTGAATAAGTGAACGCACCCCTAGACAGAAGGCCTGCGCACAGAAACTGTATACATTGTTACATCATCATCAAACGGCCAAATTTAGGGCTAATTATTGGTAGGGATCACGGTCTATAGATATTCATGGTCATTGAGCTCCATTGGTTAAAATGAAGCTAAAGTTTCTAGCTCCCAATATGGCGGGGACTCTGTTGAAACTAGCCGGTCGCGCCTGGCTTGGCAGTTCCCTACTTTAAAATAGCTGACGTCATATTATCTTATAAAGTAGGGAACTGTCAGAGGGTGTCTCGCTGTGACAGCTGGTCAATGATTTCTATGCAAATAAAAGTTAAATAAATTTCCATATAATTAATTTTTATTATCATGTCTTTTTTATTTTTTTAGATTTAATTCATTTTCATTTTTTTCATTTTATTTTAATTATGTAATTTTATGTTTTTAATTTCGTTTATACATTTTTATGATTATTAATTTTTTTAAATTAAACATTTCATATTTTTATATGAACTCCAATTTAATTAGAATAAATAAATAATAATAATAATAATAAAAACACTTGAATAAAGGTCGCTCGATGTGGAGAAATACAAAGTTGATGTGGACGAAACACTGATTAAACGAAGTTAGAGCTTATGTAAACAAAAACACAGATGAAAAGGTCTTGTGGAACATTGTTACATAAAAATACAGGAAGAACCACAATAGAAGAAGATCTATGATGAACGACCAATGATCACAAGATTGGAAAGAATTATAAAAAACGTTTTGATGGTTAGTTCTTTTATTAGTCTTTTTTGTAATTTGTTTCTTCATCAATGATTTTGACTTTGTTCCACTCTGGATTATAACTTTGGCTACTGCAGTGGTTAACAAGATGATTATTTTTATCCTTGTTTCTAAGTGCTTTTATTATTATTATTAAATGCTCTTTATTAGCTTCACTTGTAACTAACTATGTAAACAAATCTTGGAAGTCGAATTTAACCTACTTCCCGAAAAGGTAGAGAGCTGAAATTTGATACATATACGCTGGACCGATGACAATGCATGGTAAAAGAATTTTTTTTCACATCGGTTCACTGGTTCGTGTTCGTGTTCACAAACAATTCGTTATGACGAGGGGTAAATCCATCAGTCGTTTATTGTGGCAAAATTAAGCTTTATCATAGTCTTTTAATCCCCTGATCTGTGCACAGGCATTGAATGTCATTGTCTTAGTCCAACAGTTGGATTGCTGTATTTACTGAAGAGTCGTTTTTTGCCTCCTCTTTTGAATGAATTTGGCTACAGCTCATACTTAACAATGCAATTTAACGATCGTTCTACGTAACAAAACTGTCAGCTACTATTACGTGTTCAGCAACAAATACGTAACATTACCTGATAGTTTTGTTACATTGTTAAGATTGAGATGTAACCAAATTCATTCAAGAGAGGGGGCAAAAAACGACTCTTCAGTAAATACAGCAATCCAATTGTTGGACTAAAACAATGACATTCAATGCCTGTGCACAGACCAGGGGATTAAAAGACTATGGCTTTATTAATTTTGATAATTGTTGACACCATCTTGAAGAAATATTATAATAAAACATAATAAAAGCATGGTAATAAAAAAACCCTTTTTACCCTCTTATACTTACTTACTTACTTTTCAAACCCGCTTATCCGTTAGGGTCGCGGGGGCAGCAGCCCTATGGAGGATCTCCAGCGATCGCGATCTTCCGCCATCAGGCGCATGTCCTCCCTGGTAATATCCAAGCGACTCGAACCCAGATTCTCCAGGTAGTCTAGCCACCTGGTTCTAGGCCGACCCCTTGGTCTCTTACCCACCGGCTTGGAAAATAACAACTGCCTAGGAAGACTAGTTTGCGGCATCCGAATCACGTGGCCATACCAGCGCAACTGAGACCTCTCAATGCGGAGAAGTAGCGGCTCAACACCTAAAGATTCCCTTATTGTATTGCTGTACACTCTATCTAGTAGGGTAACACCTGCAACACCTCTCAGAAATCTCATTTCGGCCGCTTGTACCCGCGATCGCACTCTTTCGGTCATTACCCAAGCCTCATGACCATAGGTGAGAATGGGGACAAAGATGGATTTGAAGACGGAGAGCTTAGCTTTGTTACTCAGCTCGCGTTTCGTTACCACGGATCGCCACAGTTCACGTCTGACACAGCTTGCTGCACCGATCCGAGCATCCAATTCTTTCTCCTGCCGTCCATCACTCGTGAATGCAATCCCGAGATACTTGAATTTCTCCACCTGTCTCAATGAGGCTCCACTAACATGGAGAGCGCACTGAGCAGGCTGTCTTGAAAGGACCAGAACCTCGGTTTTAGCCACACTGATCTTCATCCCAGCTTCTTCACATTTGGCTGCAAGCCGGTCTAGTGCATGCTGAAGGTTCGTGCGAGAAGACCCAAGGAGGACAAGGTCGTCAGCAAAGAGCAACCTCTCCACCAGGCAGTCGCCCACACAAACACGCTCATCGCCTCGGCTGCCCCTGTCTATCCAGTCCATAAAGATAATGAACAAGATGGGCGACAGTACGCACCCTTGGCGGAGTCCAACACCCACGGTGAACGGTCTTGACTTAATGCCATTTATCCGGACACACATCTCAGAGCTTTCGTACAGAGACATGATAGCAACCAGTAATTGCCCATCCACTCCATACTCTTGCAACACTTGCCAGAGCTTCTCCCGAGGAACCCTGTCATATGCTTTTTCGAGGTCCACAAAGCAAGCGTAGACCTCTTTTGCATACTCCCAGGATTTCTCAAAGATTTGCCTTAGAGCAAAGATGTGATCCGTCGTGCTTCGGCCAGGTCGGAAACCACACTGCTCCCCCGACAGTTTGGAGTCGACTATTTCCCGACTTCTCTTCTCCAGACACTTAGCGTACACTTTCCCAGGAATGCTGAGCAAAGAGATGCCTCGATAGTTGTTGCAATCTCTCTGGTCTCCCTTTTTGAAGATAGGGATCACAATTCCTGTCTGCCATTGCTTAGGGGCCTGTCCAGATATCCAAGCAACCTGACACACTCGAGTCAGCCACAGGATACCATCCTGATTTAAGGCCTTTAACATCTCGGACCGGATTTCATCATCACCTGCAGCTTTGCCAGTCTTCAGGGACTTAATTGCCCATCTGACTTCTGTTTCAGTGATACTACCGTGACTATTCTCCGCTCCAAGGTGCATCTCGTATGTCTCAGTTGTTGTCGTCACCCTCTTATTTGAATTTAAAAAAAAAAGTTTTTTTAATGGAAACATTATTTCTTTTTCTTTTTACAAACCATAGTTACAGTCTTTTCACATGTGAAAAAAAACCTTATACCATCTAAAAGCAATCCTTTAATACTTTTTCACAAACATTTATTCCATTGTGTAAATGTACAGAACAATTATAGACAATAATCAAAGTTTTTTGTATATTTACAGCATGTATACAAATATTAAAGCAGATTTTGGTCTATATAAGCTCCACAAGACCTTCGTTTAATCAGTGTTTCGTCCACATCAACTTTGTATTTCTCCACATCGAGCGACCTTTATTCAAGTGTTTTTATTATTATTATTATTATTTATTTATTTATTCTAATTAAATTGGAGTTCATATTTTTAAATTAATAATCATAAAAATGTATAAACGAAATAAAAAACATAAAATTAAATAAATAATAAAAAAGACAAGTGTGGATAATTGTAATGGTAAACTTAGAAATAAAAAACTCTTTCACCACAACGATAAAAGAGTTTTTTATTTCTAAGTTTACCATAAAATTAAATAATTAAAATAAAATGAAAAAAATGAAAATGAATTAAATCTAAAAAAATAAAAAAGACATGATAATAAAAATTAATTATATGGAAATTTATTTAACTTTTATTTGCATAGAAATCATTGACCAGCTGTCACAGCGAGACACCCTCTGACAGTTCCCTACTTTTTACGATATTATGACGTCAGCTATTTTACTGCATCAACCAATCAGCGATGCCGGCCAAGCCAGGCATGTACATTCGGCCCAAAAACGCCTGCAGCGCCGCCCTATCGACAGACAGAAAATTTACTTTCATTTTCAGTTTCAATGAAAAATCTCTATCGCAGGTCGGCCCTGATTCGATCGATGCGGCAGCTGGCGCGATCTATTTTCTTTAGCTTCTCGAAACAATGGAAAATGGCCGAAGCTCGATGACCATGAATATCTATAGACCGTGGTAGGAATACGATTAACAATAGCCGCATGATGATGATGTAACAATGTACAGGGCGAATCAGTCAATTTCTGACCATTTCATTCGAATGACGTGCATTAGGGATAAAAAATTGAATATGAGCGCCATATCGAATTTCTAAATAGTTGGAGTTTGTATTGTTGCAACGGCGCTGCATGAGCAGAAATACAAGGTTGTCGAATAGTATTTCGAGATAAAATCACCTGTAACTGTGCAAAGAAAGTTCCGGAAGGAGTATAAGTGTCGAGACGCACCAGGCAGGCAAGCAATCATGGATTTTGTCAAGCAATTTCGTGCCACTGGATGTGTTAAAGGCAAGAAAAAAGGCGGGAGCGAAGCTCGTGTTCGAACGGCGGAAGTTGTCGAAAATGTTCGCACAAGGTTGGTCGATTCCCCTACCAAAAAATCTGTTCGCCGCCTATCCATTGAAGAAGGGCTGTCGTATACCACGACGTGGCGAATTTTGAGAAAGGATTTCCACCTCTTCCCGTATAAGATCCATGTTTATCAGGAGTTAACAGACACTGGAAGACAGAAGCGACAACAATTTGCGATGGAGTTTGGAGTAGAAATGGAAGCCAATCAGGACTTTGTGGACAACCTGTGGTTGTCAGATGAGGCCTTCTTCCATCTGTCAGATAACACTAATAAACACAACGTTCGTTTTTGGGGTTCCCAGCACCCTCATGAGATCCACAAGTCACCTCTTCATCCACGAAAGGTTATGGCTTGGTGCGCGATTTCCAAAAGAGGCATCATTGGTCCGTTCTTTTTTGAGGGCACCGTAACGTCACAGGCTTACCTTAACATGTTGGAAACCTTCTTCATCCCCGAGCTACTAAGGAGGCGTATACCGCTTCAACATCAATGGTTTCAACAGGATGGAGCTAGGCCTCACACCACTAATGAAGTGCTAGACTTTCTCAATCAGAAATTCGGAAATCGTGTCATGTCAAACAGGTTTCCAGATCGATTCGGGGGTGGCTTTCTTTGGCCCCCTACGAGTCCTGACCTAAACCCATGTGATTTTTATCTCTGGGGGTCCCTTAAAGACAGTGTGTTCACTACAGCACCAAGAACCCTAGACCAGCTGCGACAAAGCATCGTCGACTGCTGCACCCTTGTGGATGCAGAAATCCTGGATAGAGTTATGAACAACTTCACCATTCGGCTGCGATCAGTTCAAAACGTTCGTGGTGGCCACATTGAGCATATCATCAAGACTTTTCCACGGGAATAAAAACTCCGAACTGCCTAAAATATCATACAGAAATGCTAAGTTTGTAAATATTAATGGGTCAATACATCATAGTACTGAAATGGTCAGAAATTGACTGAATCATCCTGTATGACGTTTCTGTGCGCAGGCCTTCTGTCTAGGTCGTGTTGTCACGGCGCGGAAAAGTCACGTGATCATCCTAGGCTGAATAACAATGTAACGCTCATTGTTTCCATCTTGGATTTTAAGAATAAACATTTTTTCGTTTGTTGAAAACACTGAAGGTTGGATTGTTGATCAGCCTACCAGGGTCAGGTGACTTTTCCGCGCCGGGGCCTGTCTTTTTAAAAGCTTTTATTAACTTTGCTGTGTTAGTTGTTTAGGTCAAATCTTGTAATCAATATTAAACCAACTTTCCGACAAGCTAGGGAGCTGCAATTTGACACACTTATGCAGAATCGATGACAATTTATGATAAAGAAAAAAATTTTCAAATCCGTTCATTGGTTCGTGTTCTAATGGTACTAACTTATTACTACGAATTGATTGTTGTAACAATTGGACATTTCGTTATGGCGAGAGTAAATGTATCTATTGTTTATTGTTGCAAAATTAAGCTGTATTGTTGCCACTAAATAAAACATTATAAAAGCTTGGTTTGATAAAACCGTTTTCCTCTTAACTTGTTCGTAGGCTACGCTTGCAAGCGTGGTGCAATTGATCTCGACATTGTTGGCCAATTGTTAAGAGTGAGAAACAATAGCAACTCCGAAATATGAATTTCGTTGGAAACGTTTGTTAATCTGGAGGCATGGCACTTATTAAAACCAGAATAATGTCAAAATATTTTCAATTTCGGTTAAATCAACGATATTTATTTTTCCTATTAAATGATGCTAATATTCGTCAATTAGGTTCTGGTATTTTTTATAAAATGAATTACATAAATCGATAAGAAAAAATTACAGCTGAACAATACTTTTAAATGCTTAATAAATAAAGAGGAGCTAGAAGGCGATTTCACTTCAATATTTAGTCGATTGTAAAAGACGGAACAATTTTGAAAAAGAAAAAAAAACGAAAAATGAAACCAATTTTATGAAACAAAATTATAATCCTTCATCATGGTTCCTTACCATAAGTCCTTCTGAATGGATACGGAGTGATTTAGTGGAACACATTAGTCAACGGGATACGGCTAACAAAACTATCATACGGTCAAATATCAATTTCTCGTTTCATAGATAATAAGTTTAAAGCTACGTCGGACTTCATTACATCATCTGACGAGCTACTTGGTTTTGAAGACGTGAATACCAATCACGAAGCGCTCAACAACTTCATTTGATATCGTGGGTTAAAGATGCCCCAATTTTTCACAAGTCATCACTTGAGGAGGTAGCAAAGTTTGTAACAAAGTATGTCACGTGAGCCATACTTAACAAGAATCAACGGGTCATGTCATGTCAAACTCACTAACAGTGCAGTTACTGTTTGCGAAAAAAGAACACTAGGAAGGTTATACTGTATGTCAGTTTGGATTCGCACATCAAATAACTGAAGCACTTACCGTAACAGATATCGTAGTCAATAGCTGCAAAAAAAGCATTATCATCTAATAATCACTAAAATATTGTGCGCAAAACAGAGTAAGATATGATTAACATCCTGCAATGTTGCTCGCATGGAACCGTAACAAATATCTAGTTCGTGAGTTCGTGAGTAACAGCTATCCTGAATTATTATGTAACGACATACACCACATAAAGCGAAAAACAAACGCAACTGATATAAATTCTACTAAGAGTTTAAGAAGTCGTTTATACAACATCGGACTAAGGGTATTGTCGAATTGGCCGTGTGGAGCCTTGGAGGCAAGTGATACTTTGCTTAGAATTCCACTGTACGGGACTGATACTCAAAAGTCGAAGACTGTAAGAAGTATCTGAAAAGAAGAGATTGACCATATTTCAAACCATTATTTCTACAGGGTCGAGTCACATTATTATGAGGTTTGCTTCAGGGACGAACTCTGTCACGTGTTGGGAATTGGTTAGGTGACTCTATAAGGTAAGTTTTCATTATGTTAAAAACATATCACTCATTGCTGGAATGGGTAAGAAACTTGATTTATCAGATCTGGAAAAGGGGATGATAATCGGATTTCGGGACAAGGGTGGCAGTATTTCGGAAACCGCGCAGTTTGTGAATTATTCTCGTGTTACTGTAGTTAAAGTGTACCATGACTGGGAAAATGGGACCGTTCAGAATAAACGGTATGGGAACTGTGGAGCACCACGTGCCATTGATGAGAGAGGTGAACGGCTGCGAAGGTGTTTGAAGGCCAACCAAAGAGCTACAGTGGACCAACTTACCGCTCAAACCAACCAAAGAGCTACCAGACATGTCTCTAAAACCACAGTACAGAGGACCCTGCTACGTATGGGCTCCCGCGGCAGATGGATGGTCACCGCACCCATGCTGACGAAGGTTCATCGCCAAAAATGGCTTCAATTTGCCCAACAGTACAGAAATTGTACCACTTCTGACTGCAAAACAGGTTGTCTTCTCCGATGAGTCAAGATTTCTGCTCCACAGAAATGACGGCCGTTGGCGGGTGAGGCGAGGAACCTCCGAGGACAAACATCCTGCAACCATTATTGGACGAATCCGGGCTGGTGGCGATAGCGTCTTGGTGTGGGGAGTGTTTTCATGGCATTATCTGGGCCCACTGATACCTGTGCAAGGCACTCTCAACCGATTCGGTTATTTATCCATAATTGCAGATCAAGTATACCCATACATGGCGACTGTCTTCCCAGAGGGCGACGGCAGATTCCAGTAAGACAATGCGACTAACATATGGCTGCAATTGTTCGGGGGTGGTTTGAGGAACACGACCAAGATTTCCAAGCACTACCCTGGCCCCCTAATTCCCCAAACCTCAACCCAATGGAGAACCTTTGAGATCACCTCGATCGTCATGTGCGTGCTATGGAACTACCGCCGCGCACCCTTCAGCAGCTATCGGATGCTTTACAGTCTGCATGGCAACAGCTACTAGTAGAAACCTACCAGAATCTTATTGACTCACTCCCACGCCATCTAGCTGCTGTCCGTGACGCTAAAGGCGGTTATTCGGGATATTAGTTGGTGGTCATAATAATGTGGCTCGACTTTGTATGACGTTGAGGAAATGCCTGAAAAATACTTCATTTCGTTACTTCTTATGTTCATACTATGTCGAACCTTAGGAGAAGGAGGATGATTCGGGCGGACGTGAGGAGTTCTGTACATGGGCTCTGGAAAACTATCGACTGGGTCCTTCATTTGTACATAACAGTGCGTTCAGTGACGAGGCAAATTTTTATGTCCATGGTGAGGTAAACCATCAGAACATGAGATATTGAATGGATATGAACTCTCGTTGGACAGATCCATCCAAAGTCGTTGGTGATAGCAAAATTATGGTGTTGTGTGGGATATGGGGCACCCGTTTCATTGAACCATTTTCATAGACGGTATCTTAAATGCTGATGACACTGCCATCTTGATATGGGCGCACCAGCCATCTCACGTTATCATTCGGCTGCATACGCCTTGAAGAAGTGCGAAGACTGGTTTAATTGCTGGAAACTGAGTCTTAACGTCGGAAAATGCAAAGCCGTGTACTTCAACAAAAAACTTAAGTGTCCCCCGGATTCCCTGGTTCTATTCAATAAGAAACTCGAATGGGTTGACAAGTACAAGTACCTTGGCGTTATCATCGACTCAAGACTCTCCTGGAATCGTCACGTAACTTACGCTCTGAACAAAGCGAAGAGGGCTAAATACAGTCTTATAGCTCTCCTGGGTAGAAACAACGCCCTCAGCATCGACAATAAATTACTACTGTACAAGACAGTGATTCGGACCATCCTCCTCTATGGTATGCCTGCTTGGGCGACTATATGTAGAAGCAGATGGAGTGAACTGCAGTCGTTCCAGAATGTTACCCTGAGGACCATTGCCCAGCTTGGAAGAAGGACCGTAAAAACATCATTACATTCACTCGGATTTGAACTCGGGCACCTCACATTGGAAAGTGTATCCGAGATTTCCTGATTAACATGCTGCAGACGATGACGAGCCATGACAATGACCTGGTAGCTGGAATACTGAATAACCTAGGGCCTAAATAACCTGATGGAAATGAAGTAGCATACAAAGTATGGAAATCCGAGGTATATTCTTGATGTCAACTACGAAGACACTGGCAACGATTCCTTCACGGATTATTGGATGATGTGATACCACCCGCTCCCCTTCCCCCTTCCCCTCTCCCACTCTTCTGACAATCGTCAATCGTATTATTTTTTTTCATAATGTGGAAGGCCTTTTTGGATTAGTCAGGCTTCTTGCCTAGTTCAGTGTGGAATTTATTCTGGAAGGGTGAGACTCCTGTAAGCAGTGCTTATGTCCCACCTGAACAAATACAGGGTGAATACAAAAGTCTGAACCCCCCTTTTATTTTTTGAACCGAAGCAGATATGTCAATTTTGATGAATCCAATGAATAGGAAGTTGTGGGTGGCCTATCCCATGGTGCACTAGGCGTTCTTGTGCGCTTGCATAATGAACGGATAAAGCACCTTGAACTCTCTCTCCAGCAGCAGGGACAACACATTGAACATATCCTTTAGCTGCTGCAACCCCGTTTCGATATGTGTGAACCACAACAGATAACTAAAACCCGATTGCTGGAATGAACTCCTGAGAAAAAAAATTGGTGTTATTTGATATTCCACGTGACCGCCTTCTCATTTAAGAAAATGAACCTTTACCCAAAATGGCAGATTTCAAGATGGCGCCCAAATTTCAAAACTGTCTCAAAAGATAGAGCACCTAGCCTATTCCCTGCTAGCATGATCACATCGTTTATTTTACACATCGTTTCCGAAATACAGGTATGTCCTGTGACTCATCCTTTCTTTCTTTCGAAAGGGCTGTCAGTGTACAAGAAAGTATGAAGACAACGCTTCCATGACAGCAGGATTACAGGAGACAATAGTAATAAAAATAGGAGCAAGTGTGATATTGAGAAGGAACATTGATGTGAGTTTGGGCATAGTAATTGGTTCTATCGGTGTTGTACAAGGTTTGAACTGGGTTCTGAGGATAAGAAAAAAGTTAAAAGGACAGTAATACAAATCCAAATAAGTAAATTGCAAGAAACTGTGAAAAACATTAAACCGTATAAAATAAATAAAGAAACCACTATTTCCCCATTATTATTTAATGTCCGTAGGCACATCTCGATGACAACTTCGTCTTCTTCAGCGAAAAATTAGATAAAGAAGAAGACGACGTCGTCGTCGAAATGCGTATACGGATATTATATAATGCTGTGAAAATAGTGGTTTCTTTATTTATTTGATACAGAAAGTAATACAATTCATTAACGGACTGACTCATAAACTCGCTTCAGTTAGGAGTAAATTTGAAATAATGAATAGGGTATATGTTCAGCGCGAACAATACCCTCTATGTGTGTCGTTTGCTATAACTATAACATAAAAGTCAAAGCCTTAGTTTGAACAGAGCACTTACGTTGGCTCTTCGGTATTCTCGTGTGTGGTCAAGCTTACTTAGCATTATCAAGAGTAAAACGCCTGAGCAGCTTGCATCTAATTAATATTGATTATTACAGTAGCGCCAAAGTTCAAGAGTCCGCCATAACGAGGATAATCGACTCAATGGACGTACTGCACAAGTTTTCAAAAAATAAATCATTCGAAGCCACCGAGAAGGACCAATAAGGACAGGGAGTGGGCTATGCGAAAACCGAGGGCTGATATCAAAAAAAGGATGTCAGGGAATGGAGGACCACTTACAAAAAGAAGTGAAATCCCATAAAAAATATTTCATGTAAAAAATGTAACCAAGTCTCGCGACTCGTTATTCGTAAAAAGTTGTGAGATCTCATGTAGGACCAAGTCTAGTTCTCTTATTAACTCTGACACTTTCATTTACAAACCACTCCAAATCATTACATCTTTAGTTAAAGAACATTTTGTGACTTGGCAATTACGCACCCCAGTTCCCATATATGTACGGTATATGCAATCCTTTATTAATAAACGTGAATATTAAAATGACAGCATCAGACGTTGTTAGGTAAAAAATTAATATTCCTGATTACAGTAATGTCAAAGCTTAAGAGTCTAGTGAAGCTTACGTAGTGTTATCAAGAGTAATAAGTCTGAGCAGACTGCATCTAATTAATATTGACGATTATAGTGTCAAAGCTCAAGAGTCAGCCACAAATGAATATAATCGGCTTAGATGCCAGTACCGCCCAGACCTGACCAAAATAATTCATTCGAATCACAGGGATATCTTACAAATTTATAATGCTATGTAAAAAAATTAAATTTAATTCCATGCAGTAAATAAACTTGGGGGAGGCCGTGGCCTGGTGGACTTCCACCGAGCACGCAACGGCTAGTCACTGGATGGGCGACCACCAGTGAAATACGATCATCCCCCCGGCTGCTGCCACCATCTTACAGCAGTCGTTAATCCAGGTCCATCCAGGGAACCAACTCGTCGGCCTTTGGCCATACAGGCCCTGGATGGACGTATTGGATTACAATTAATAAAAAAAATAAATAAATAAATAAATAAATAAATAAATAAATAAATAAAAATACATATACGTTCAGTTCTCATATAAATAGTATTTTATGTAATACTTTATTAATAAACGTGAATATTAAAATGTAAGCAACAGCCGTCACATTCTCGTGCTGCGTAATTGCAAAGTCACAAAATGTTCTTTAACTAAAGATGTAATGATTTGGAGTGGTCTGTAAATGAAAGTGTCAGAGTTAATAAGAGCACTAGACTTGGCCCTACATGAGATCTCACAACTTTTTACGGCTAACGAGTCGCGAGACTTGGCTACATTTTTTTTTACATGAAATGTTTTTGATGGGATATAAATAACGTTCATTAAAGCATGTAATGAAGGTTCCATCCCACCTCTGTGAATTATAAAACAAAATTGAATTTGTAGCAATGCATAGAATTCCTGTTGTTCAGGCTTTTCATAGAATTGATAGTTCTTAGAACTTAACATTTTATCGAAAATCTTTAAAAATTAGCGTTAACTGGGGATAATGGAGAGTTAGCAGACTATTGAAAAAGAGTGGAAAACCGACAGAGGAAGCAGTCCATTGCTCTATGGTGTATTGGTTTCGCCAGCGCACTGCTACAACTGAGCGAGCGAGTGGTGAGCGTGCCAACAGAAGAAACGGCGACTGCTAGATCACACAAAGTGATGAATGCCCAAGTTTTGCTTCAAGACATCGAGAGCAGAGTGCAATTGCAACAACAGATTACCAAATCTATCTATATAAAGAACTAGCAGAGGACCCGGCGTTGCCCGGGATAATTAGGCTTGTAGGTAAACAGAACAACCTCAAAAAGCTAAATTAAACCTCCAAATTGGTTAAATAATAACTCAATCACTACAATATAGAGCGAAGGGACTATCCATTCTAAGAAAAATCCGAAAGACAGGAATTTACCTCTTCATTCTAGGTGATATACCGGGACTTGATTTACCGAAAAAAATGGTTCTCACAATGGATGGACCTCTCCAAGCATGCCTTCTATTCTAAATAATTTTTTACTCACGTAATCTTACTTTAGATGTACACTTGATGTTGTTGCAATTTCCTTTCTTCTTTCGATGTCTTGGAGCAAAAATTGGCCATTCATCACTTTGTGTAGTCTAGCGGTCGTCGATTCTTCTACTTACTTGCTTACCATTTGTTCAATACAGCACGGAGCTAAAGGAGTGCTTCCTCTATCGTCTTTCACTCTTTCTCAATAGTCTGCTAACTCATTATCTCTGATCATTTTTAAAGATTTTCAAGAAATTGTTAAGTACTAAGAATTCTCTTTTCTAAGAAAAGCCTGAATAACAGGAATTTTATGCATTGAATTCCATATTGCACAAACTTTGCTTTGCATTGTTGGTCATGAGACATACCGGGTGTTCAATTTATCTGGAGACATTGAAATATCTCGAGAACCACACATCGGATCAAAAAAAGCGTGGAATGAAAAATGTTCGTCTCGAAGGGGGACATCTAACGATACCAAACTCGACCCCCCCACCCCCCACCCCCTGGAGGTTAAAAAATTTAAATGGGAACCCCCATTTTTTATTGCAGATTCGGATTCTCCAGAAAAAATTACCTCAATTTGACCTACGATTCGAGTCATTTCGGTCACAGATGGCGCTGTAATCGACAAAAATCAAAATGGGTAAAAAAATCGTTGAAAAATGGCGATATCTCAAGAAATAGGTATCAGATCAGCAAAATAAAATTAAATGTTTATGATATTCTTACAAATGCTACTTAATGACACCATAATTGTCCACCCTATTTCTTGGGGGTGGGGGTGGGGGGGTCGAGTTTGGTATCATTAGATGTCCTCCTTCGAGACGAACATTTTTCATTCCACACTTTTTTTGATCCGATGTGTGGTTCTCGAGATATTTCAATGTCTTCAGATAAATTGAACACCCGGTATATTGTTGATCCTTGCATTGCGTGTTGACACCATTGTTGATAACTATTGTTGCACAAACTTTTATTTGCATTGTTGGTCATGAGATATATATTGTTGGCCCGTGCAGAGTGTTTGTGAATTGCGTGTTGATACCATTGTTGATACTTTTTGTTGCAAAAACTTTGTCTTGCATTGTTGGTCATGAGATATTTCTCATTAATATGCCCTGCCTAACCATGAATATCGATTTTTTATCAATAATTATTATTTTTTCGAAATCTGAGGTAGACAGTGACCTTCCTCATGCTTTGCGAAATTTTATCAAGATCGGAATAAAACTGTAGATTTGTATAAAAAAACAAACAAACAAACAAATAAACATCCTTCTTTATATACGAGGTCTGTTCAAAAAATACGTAGACTGTTTGAATTGCGCGGGCCCTGTTGGTCCCAATCAAAATCGTTTGGTGTCGCCATCTTCTGACAGATCCGCTGATTACAAGGCAGTTTTTTGATTGCAAATATCAGTATTGGTTGATTAGCTACGCGGTTGTTTGTGAAGTGTGTTTTTTTTCGTTTGGCGGATTTTTAGAATGAGTGACTTGAACGAGCAAAGAGTTGCTGTGAAATTTTGTGTTAAACTCGGAAAAACTGCCACTGGACGAATGGAAAAGGCCAGAAACGTGGACGAGAGGTGACTGGTTGTTTCATCACGACAACGCTCCAGCCCATTCAGCCCTCAGAACTCGAGAGTTTTTGGCCAAACACTCGATCACTGTTCTTCCTCACCCACACTACTCACCTGACCTCGCTCCTTGTGACTTCTTCTTGTTTCCCAAACTCAAAAGACCTTTGAAAGGAAGGAGATTTGAGACGATTCCCGACATAAAGGCAAATGCGACGAAGGCGCTGAAGGACATCACAAAAGAAGCGTTCCAGGACAGTTTCCAAAAGTGGAAACACCGTTGGGATAAGTGTGTGCGTCGGGGAGGAGAGTACTTTGAAGGGGACCCAGATGTGTAACTTCTGAATAAAGTATATTTTGTTTTATGACGTCAGTCTACGTATTTTTTGAACAGACCTCGTATATAGAAGAGGATGTTTGTTTGTGGGTTTGTTTGTGGGTATTGAATACAAATCTACAGTTTTATTCTGATCTTGAAATTTTGCATACTTGACCTTCAAAGCATGAGGAAGGTCACTGTCTACCTCAGATATCGGAAAAATAATAATTATCAATAAAAAATCGATATTCATGGTTATAGCAGGGCATATTAATGAGAAATATCTCATGACCAACAATGCAAGGCAAAGTTTGTGCAACAATAGGTATCAACAATGGTATCAACACGCAATTCACAAACACTCTGCACGGACCAACAATATATATATGTCATGACCAACAATGCAAGGAAAAGTTGGTGCAATTCCTGTTATTCAGGCTTTTCTTAGAAAAGAGAGTTCTTAGTACTTAACAATTTTTTGAAAATCTTTAAAAATGATTAGTAACTGGAGATAATTGAAAGTTAGCAGACTATTGATAAAGAGTGCAAAGACGACAGAGGAAGCACTCCTTTAGCTCCGTGCTATATTGAGCAAATGGTAAGCAGGTCGATAGAAGAATAGGCGATCGCTAGACTACAAAAAGAGGTGAATGGCCAAGTTTTGATTCAAGACATTGAGAGAAGAAAAGGAATTGCAACAAAATCAAGTGTACATCTAAAGTAAGATTACGTGAGTAAGAAATTATTTAGATTAGCAGTGGCATCCTTGGAGAGGTTCATCCATTGTGAGCCTTTAAAATAATTTTTTCCAAATTATTATTAAGAATTTTTACTGTATTAATTTTAAGTGTTTTCATGTGTTTATTTTTAAGATAATTCAAAATTTATTCAAAAAAAAAGTCCGAGCCAAGCCGGGATTATCACCTAGCTTATTTGGTAGCACAGCAGATCCAAACATTCCCTAAAAATATATTTTGACTATATTCTGTGGGAAAGTGTAACTGAAATGCTGATAATGCGATGACTGAACGTACGTTTCCAAGAATTTTTGATAATGAGCATAAAGTAATGATGCAATGACAGAACATTAATAAGGCAGCGTCTATTGATTAGGCATAGGAGTCACGCGTGTCTTCCTTGAGCTCCCTATCAAATGTCCAGACGACTGGCAAAAATTGTGTGTCTGGAAAGGAAAGAGAAAGAACGAGTATTGGTCAGAGAAACTCTGCAACTAAAACAGAAAAAGCTATATGGGCGTTTGAAACATCTTAACAACGGCAGTTTCGAATAGAGCAACAGGGTATAAGAGCTTCTACGTCAAGGGCAAGAAAAACATGTGTCTAAAGTATCTGGTGATGCTCCGCAGTAGTGTGGCAAGTCAAGAAGAGTTTAGATGCTCCTGTATATCATCTGGACTTTCTTTTTTTCGTATTTTTCGTAGAATGTATAGTCCCTTTGCTCTGTGTTATATTGATTGAGTTATTATTTAACCAATTGGGAGTTATAATTTAATTTTTTGAGATCTGTCTCTTTACCTACAAGTGTAATTAACCCGGGCAACGCCGGGTACCTCTGCTAGTAGTAAATAAGCTCACTCAGATAGATGGATTGCATAGCACATAGACTCAAACTATCATGTACATTCACTGCCACCTGAGAACAGTTGTTTTGTCGAAGTTATTATTGTCAAATATTTCCACATCAACACTGGGAAAATATTGTCACCATGGAAACCGATATAGTGATGATGCAATAATATTTTCAAGATGATGCAATGATAGAATGTTCTGTTGCAGGAAATGAGTATAATAACACGATACAGATAGGGCAGTCTCTCTCGAGGAGGCAAAGAAATACACATGTTTCCTTTCAGCTCTTTTACAAATGTTCAGACCATTTGTGTGTTTGGAACCCTTGGAACTCTTGAACTTCCAGACGGGACGCAGTTTCCCCTTTCGCTTCCAGTGGGTTGGGTATTTAAAAATGCCAGTCGGTCTCGGGCGACATTTACGACATAACCGATAACAAAGCATGCACCAACTCGACTCTTCAAATCAACAAGCTCTTTAATAGTCATTCCAAGGATACATGTTAATTCATACACTATCTAGCCAAAAGTAATCGGACAATTTTGATATTAGAAATTTTGTCGAATATCTAATAAAATAGTTGAAGAAGACGTTTTGTCTTCATCGATAAAATTGGGTTCAAAACTTTAAAAGTTCCACACTTTCAGGGCCTCTATCTCTTAAACGATTGTATCAATTGAAAAAACACCAAGAATAAAACATTACTCGAATATTGTGTACAATCTGAATATACCCTTAAAAATAGGGGCTCCTATTTAAGATTTCAAAGTTACCCCCTCCTTCCAGCTCCCCTCATAAGGGGAGGGGGTAATTTTTTAACTAATGAATTTCCCCCGCGAAATAATTCACTTTTGATTTTGGACATTTTTTTGAACAATGCTTAGTTTCCGAGATATTCAGTTGTCTCAAGGTAAATGCCTCACCTTGTACACTATATGATATCATATACATGTATTTTGTCTATGGATGCAGAGTATAGATACGGTTAAAACATCAAGTCTATCTCAAAAAGTGATAGAAAATCCGGACATGCAGTGAGGCATTAACTCGACATGGTGCTGGTAGATAGTCTGAGGTATCTGGTACCAGTCACTTACCAGTCACTTATCACTCGGTTCCCATGGATTGCGAGGTTGTATCCGTCCAACTCTGTTTTCGGGCATCACAGTTTGTTTGAAATCAGCGTATCCGCACTCGACCATCCACGTGATGAACCGGAAAACTTTCTTCCAGTCCTCTATAGTCCAATTCCTGTATTCCCTGGCCCTGAGTAGGCGAAGTTGGTGATGGCGTGCCGTAACTGCAAGGAATCGCCTGGGCGTCGCGACGGCTATGCAGGCCCCGCTTAGCGTTCCAAATATACATTCATGGTTAATAAATCTTTGTTGTGGAAAAGCGGTTGGTCTGTTTGTGTTTTTACTGAAAATGTGAAAGACATAAAAAAAATTTTTTTGGAACCAATTGAAATTGTATTTTTTTTTCCTTTCTCGCAGCACATCTTGGATAAAAATTAACTGTAAATTCTGTTGCAATATCATCATTGGAACATATTATTGTTGATTACAAATCAACAGTTCTCTTTGGTTTATCCACATTAAAATTCGTTTTACCAATATAAAATGACAGGGGTTGCGAACAATCAATAAACCACAAGCATTTCATGCATGAAAAGATAATGAATAAAGTTCTCTCGAAAACGTTTAAATCTATTTCATAAATAAAACAGGATACAGTACGCTTAGATGTATTATACACGGTCCAGTCATATTAATGAGACCACTTGTCAGTAGCCAGAATAACCACCTTTCGCGGCGTGGACAGCTGCGAGACGGGCAGGAAGAGAAAAGGCATTCCATAGCTAAGGCAGAGAAAAGGATTGTGAATTAAGTGAAGACACGTGAGGTCTTTCTTCAAGGTCAAAATAAGTCAAAACTGGTTCAATGGTACGTGATTTAGTGGCACCATTATGGTCCATTAGAAACTTCAATGTTAAGACATCGGATATACTTGTATTACACAGTCCAGTAACATTAATGTGACCACCTGTCAGTAGCCCGAATAACCAACTTTGGCGGCACGGACAGCTGCGAGACGGGCAGGAAGAGAGTCAACAAGGTTCTGGAAGGTATTTACAGGGATGTGAAGCCATGTTGACTCCAGTTCTTTGGTTAGCTGCCACAGGTTGCGCGGTGGAGGATGAACGGCGCGAACAACCCGATCGAGGTGGTCCCACAGATGCTCTATGGGGTTTAAATCCGGGGAGTTTGGAGGCCGGGGGAGTACCGTAAACGCATCTTCGTGCTCTTTGAACCACGCACGGACACTGCGCGCTGTATGACACGTCGCAGTTTCCTGCTGGTAGATGCTCTCGTGCTGAGGAAACACAATCTGCATGTAGGGGTGATCCAAAGTACAGACGCGTACGTCCATTGATCTATGGTGCCATCCACAATGATGAGTGCACCCAGGGAATGCCATAAAAACATTCCCCAAACTATAACGCTGCCTCCTCCGGCCTGAACCCTTGCGGTACGTGTTGCAGGGTTTTTGTTTTCTGACGCTGAACGCCGTACACGCCATCGCCCATCTCTCCGATAGAGCATAAACCGTGATTCATCGGAAAAAGCCACCTTTCACCACTCTGTTGCTCTTCAGTTGCGGTACTTGTGTGCAAATGTCAGTCTTTGTCGCCGGTGAACAGCCGTCAGCATTGGTGCATGAACCAGCCGTCTGCTGCGGAGCCCCATATGCAGCAACATTCGCTGGACTGAAAGTGAGGATACACGTTTGGTAGCCCCCCTGGTTCATCTTGGAGGTCAGTTGGTCCACGGTTGCACGTCTGTTCGCTTGCACGGCTCTCCGTAGCCGTCGTTCACCTCTATCATCTATGGCCGTGGTGCCCTACACTTGCCACGCCACTGACTTTGGTTATTGTCATTCTGCAATGCACGGTACACTTTCTCCACGGCGGCACGCGAACAGTTCACAAAACTAGCCGTTTCGGAAATATTACCGCCCTTTTGGAGGTCGGATAAATCGCCACGACTCCAACAATTGCAATGTTTTCTGCTTCCCTCTGGACACCCTTCCTATAGCCCTCCCATCTCTGATAATGGTACGTACCTTCTGGACGCAACCATTTTCCGCTGGATGTTGAACATAGGGGTGGTCACATTAATGCGACTGAACTGTGTAGATAATGTTACCATTGCTATTAGTGAGAATATGGCATCATGATTTCTCATTTTATTTAATTATAATGAATTCCTTTTAAAATCTCTTATCGCTGTTATGACAGTGATAACATATTTATTTGCCTTTATGAAACGAGTGTTGTTTTAAAGTATAAATACAAATATTTAATTTATTGATAACCATGAATTCACGCATCCTCTTTCCTCATTCAAGGACTTCGTTGTAAATTCTTTTTTCTTGTTTTAAAATCAAAACTGGAAAAAAAGCCCACGATGATTATTTAAATTTATTTTGAATTTCATGAGATAATGTGCGATAGTGAAATTAGACAATTGTTATAACTTTACTAATTAATGCATTCTATGCGCAGTTATATTGATTGTCATTTCACTTTTCTTTTGTTAGCAGTGAATAAAGCGTAAATTACAGAGCATTCTTTATTTATGTGAAGGTTCTTTCCTTCCGCTTTCTTAATTAAGTATTCTAGGCCTTTCTAAAATAATTCTTCTCTAATAAAACATCGCAATGTTATGTTTCAGGTATGCATTAATCCTAAAGTAAAATAGAAATGCAAACACCTTATTGGATACTTACTGCGCAAAAGACAAGAGAGATCAGTCCATTTGTCCACAAAAACATTTTTTGTACTCACCATTTAATAAATAAATAAATTTATTTATTTTTCTTGTGGACAAGTGGACTGACCTCCTCTCTTATGCATTTAATTATTTAAATCATATTCAATGAAAACAAAGCTAGCGTAGATTTCTGGATAGTCTATCTATCTATCTATATATATAAAGAAGGATGTTTGTGGGTCTGTGGGTCTGTTTGTCTGTATGTTTTTTATACAAATCTACAGTTTTATTCCGATCTTGATGAAATTTCGCATACATGACCTTCAAAGCATGAGGAAGGTCACTGTCCACTTCAGATTTCGAAAAAATAATAATTATTGATAAAAATCGATATTCATGGTTATGGCAGGGCATATTAATGAGAAATATCACATGACCAACAATGCAAGACAAAGTTTTTGCAACAATGGTATCAACACGCAATTCACACACTGCATGGACCAACAATATATATCTCATGACCAACAATGCAAATAAAAGTTTGTGCAACAATAGGTATCAACAATGGTTTCAACACGCAATTCAACAATAACAATGAGCTCAAAATGATGATGCAATGATAAAGCAATCCTTTCCAAGAATTATAACAATGAACATAGAATGATGATGCAATATGGATAAGTTTCAATTTGTAACAATGCATAGAATTCCTGTTATTCAGGCTTTTCTTAGAAAAGAGAGTTCTTAGTA
>JAHWFO010084849.1:0-13749 GCA_023313115.1 Rhysida immarginata
TTTATTTGAGAACAGATTATCAGCTCCCTGAGCCCAATGCTAATCAGAAGTACTAATTAATGAATGACTATAATACGAGATTATTTAAAGGCAGTATATTGCCTGGGGAGATGAGAAGAGAATGCTTACTTCATTTTATTTAAAAGATGTTCCCTGAAAGATGTGAGAGGTGTGCTTTAGAAGGCAATCATTTATAGTTCAAATTTCCCAGTTTCTGATCTGCACTCCACATTAAATAACATGCTACAAAGGCTGCAGTCATTAATGTTAATCCAGTCTTAGGGAATGAAGCAAAACATTGTTGTGATAATAGATACCAATACATTTGCAATAATAGAACAATCACTGCTTTATGAACTCGACATTGAATAAATATTTATGATCATAGCTATTGGGTTTGTGAGGAACTTTATTCTTGGCTCAATGAGTGCCATGTTCATAACTACCAACATTCAAAAGCAAAAAGTCGGGAGATTTATACACAGATTACACCGCAAGTCATAGTGCCATGTGAGACAGAAAGATCAATTCCATATACAGTGAAAAATGCATAATTTGGGCCTTTTCTTGATTATTAAAACAACGATATTCTTCCATGTAGTTCTTTCTAAAAATTGCGTTTTTTTTTGGGGTTTTTTTGGTAATTATCACCATGACCATTTTGAGACAATTTTTTGAAATTAAATCACTGATGTGCTCTATTCGCTGTAACATGAATACGAGGTTGCTATGAAGTAGGGGTCAAAGGTGTTATGTCTTTGCTTAGTTATAACTTTGCTACATAAAGATATAACATGTCTGAGGACGGCTATAAACTTGTAGTAAATTGGATTAAGGGGGTTATAGTAGTACATTCAAGAGAACCAGTTTGCTCTTGACGTTGTGATAATAAACTGGAAATCATGGAACACAGACACAAAATAAGGAATTTTCAACTAATTTATTTAAATTATTTTATAAAAAATCAGGAGGGCGGGGGATGGGTCTAAAAATCACGAGTCTCCTATTTGTAATATGACTATAGAAGGAAAAATTCATCAAATTTTCTTTTCATCAATACTGTGTTAACCTGCTTTTAACATTAATGAGCAATTTTAACATGCAATGAGCAGGAATTTCTTTTTGATAACCTTATATAATTTTAGTGTATCATAGCTTTATATTTTTGACTATGTTTATTAAAAAAAAAAAAAATTCATGTTGCTGAAAATTACAGTAGATACTCAATGCCTATCACAACTAAACACTGTCAAGATGCTGCGCCATATCTTCGTCATGAGAGAGTACTGTAAATTAAGGTCGGGTTCCCATGGTCACGCACTTTCGCACGTTTGCCTTACGCGCGTATTCTAGATGCAGACAATCACCGTCTACTGTACACATGATTGCGTGTCAACGCGCATTTACTTGCGGCAGTTGCTGCTCTGTCACCGGTATCTACATTCTCGCGTAAGCTTGCGGTATCGTGCGTATTGAAATGCTAGCTTGCATTATTTAACCGTTCACATGATCCGCGCAACTTGTCTATTGAGTGATAGTAGAAATACGTAAGAATGGACGACAACGGCTTCAATATTGAATTACATACCGATGAAATAGAGAAAAGGTTGACAATTTGGGATATGAATGCAAAAGAATATTCAAATAAAATGATGAAAAAGGGCATGGAAAGAATTGGTTTTAAGTTTTTGCAATGAAGATTTAAAAGCAAAGAAAAGAAATTTAAAGCAATGTCTTCTTGTTTTAAATCGTATTATTCTGCCACTTTGATTATCCGTATTTTCATTCTTCGGAATAAAAGCCACAAACAGATTGCCTCTTTCACTTCCATCCTCAGTGATTGACGAAACAAGATTGGCTCAATCATCGCTACAGTCATTTAAACTTCATTGTCGTGCCTTGTCACAATTATCTGAACGGTTACCAAAAATGCGATGCGAGCTGTTGCACGACAATGGGCAACCATAGGAACCCAGCCTAATACAGTGTTGATATCGTTTTTATCTTATTTATAACAAAAGCCACAAAAGTACTTAAACAATTCAACCAAATGCGGAAATATAAAGATACCTCTTTGACGTAATATTCAGGCCACTTAGGTCATATCTGTAAAGTAACTGACAACCACTTGACCTCAAGTCTTCTCAAGAGTAACCATCACTGTGCTTAGATACATGTTTTGATCTGGATCAAGTGCACAATCCAGCTGGACCTGGTGATTTGGCATGCCTCAGAGAATTAAGTCAGTTTACCTTAGTGCATGTAAGCACCTGATCCCAGATCGGGTCAATTCAATATGATTGTTCCCATAAGTAAGGAATGTGATAACAAGTTTGTGAAGTCAGACAAAGTGTGGGCTCCATATTATTTGAGAATAGTGACTTCTTTAAGAATTGAAAATATAGCAACTCATGAATTGATGCAGAAACACAATTAAAAGTCAGAATACAATGGAATAAGAAATGAAAGAATAAAACAAGAACATATTTATTTTTATCTTAGAAGTATTTTAAAAACATTAAAAATATATTTTTGTAGACACATGGTAGATAAACAATGGAGCATTCATTTTCTCCAAAGGGATTATGTGTTGGCGAATGATTGGGGATGTCATTTTCAGCTAAAAACTGGCATTCCATTCATGTTGGGTTCTAGCAAGAGAATGCTGAATGACACCCACAGGGCATCTTATCGTATTGGATCTGGGTCGTTAGGTGCATGTAAATTAGAATGTTCCTATCTGGATTGAAACATGCAGGTAAACACAGTGCAAGAAGAGTACTGGCCCCTTCAATGATTACTTGAAAATCAAAATGGAAGAGCAAGTTAGAGTAGTTGTTTAAAAATTCAATTTTCATTGATCATTCAAAAATAAGTTTATATTAATAAGTAAATATATTTTAAACATAAGGTAGCATTTTAATGGAATATGCATTAGACTGGCATTTATCTTTCAATTTTGATAAATACACAGGGTGCAGCATGTATTTGAGAACACGTGACTATATGATGTAATAGTCAATACATCACACTATCTAACAATTCCGAAACGAGGCAGATAAACATGGCAGATCAAAAGATAACCCAGCAAATGAAGCGACATGCTGTCATCGTCTCCTTGGCTGCATGACAGCAACCGATTCCGAGATCGTTGCATTTCTGAAAGTCGCCTGTTCATTCATGTTCAAAGTTCGGGAGAACTGGACACTGCCAGTGGTGATGTGCCAACCGATCAACAGAGGAAACGGCATTGTCTGTGCTCAAACCGTATCAGGATGCGGAATTTATCCGTTCTGTCCAAGCTGCAATCGAAGAGGACCCTGGGAAGTCTATAAGGGCACTAGGGAGGGAGCTGCAGAGCTTATACCGATATGTTGGCAAGAGCCCTAGATTACTGCTGTAGACTTGGTAGGCTGTATGTTTTTCAACAGGACTCTGCTCCAAGTCATAAGGTCCACAGCACCCAAGCATGGATGACCACGAATCTTCACGACCACATCCCTCCCAACATGTGCTCCTTTTACCTGCGAACATCATTTTGTTCTCAAATACCTGCCGCATCCTGTAGATGCTCTTGGTAGCACTCTGAATTCTGTTGCAATGTACAGGGCGATCAGTAAGTCTTTTGCTGATAAAAAAAAAATTAATATTACAAAAACTATATTAGCTGGATACATACAGCTTTTTATATTATGTTCTTCAGCTCAGAAAATTCTTTTAACATGATACTTTAGTAGATGAAGTGCTGTAGACAGGACTAATATCATATCGAAATGGTGTCTACGAAAGAGAAAGCAAAATGGTGGACAGCTATGTAGCACCTCAATTAGAAGTATACCAGCCATGGGTATTTTCCAACAGTGGGCATTATCTATATGTTGATTTCTGAATTCAACATTACCCAACCGACACTTTGGAAGAAATGGTCCATTGTCTCTGGACATTTCTACTTAAAAGAGTCTTTCTTTGGGTGAAAGTTAAAAATAAACTGCTTTCTACACAGGTTCCCAATACGTACAAGTTGCAGGCAAGAATAACAGATGTGGTAATGTTGGTAACAGAAGACATGGTGGCGAATACTTGGTACGAAATTGAATATAGGGCACATGTTGAGATTTATTAAACCTTTCACTGCATAACTAAATTCCATGGTCATTCCTGATAACACGAAGTTATCCAGTTTTTTCAGCATAATGAAAAGTTTTTAAAGCCTGTATAATCCGATTTCCGCAAGTAAAGGTAATGAAATTTTGGGTGGATATATCCACTTTACGAAGCAAAAGGGTTAAGGATATGAAAAAACTTTTTTAGGATAAGAACGCAATGCAAAATACTGTATGTATCTATCTAACGTAAGTTTTTGTTTTTGTAAATTTCTTTATCAGCGAGAGACTTGCTGATCACCGTGAATAATTTGGATGGATTTAGTCCAAAATTCATCACAATCGCAAGTGATCTCATACGACCATACCACATGGCTTGGTAAGCTGGTGGTTGTCATAGATAACTTTACAGAAACATTCTTATCCTTTTACTTCTCATAAACAAAAAAAGGAGCATATGATGTCATAAGTAACTATATAACCAAGTATAAATGAGGCTAAATAATAAATTTCATAAAGAAAAATAAATAAGTTAAAAAGTTTGAAACGCTATAATATCAATCATAGGATAGAAAACAAATAAATTTTTATTCTGATATTATAAACTGAACAAAAAAAGTTTTACTTTATTATAAAAATAAAATTGACTATTATCTATATTCCCAGCATCGAGGATATTATCTGTCCCTTTAGAGAAATAATGTTTTGTTTTTCTATGAGAAAACGCCTGGAATTAGCTCCTCTATAAAAACCTGTCAAGATCTATCTCTAAAAGCATAATTTTGATGCTAGTCACACAAACAAAGGTTTGCTACACTTCAATTCACAATTTCAAGATCTATCACACTACATGGAAAACAACTTAGCAAGTACCCAAAATCATGAATCATTCCATATTGCTTAGGTGCCAGATTTTTGTTAATTCTATGAATTTAGAGTTTGATTTGAGAGTTTTTATATATAGTAGTAAGTGATTAACAATATCTTCAATTTTCATTCTAAACAAAGTTTACATAGGGCTTGATGCAAGCTCACAATGGCTCACGCAAGCAGTTTTTAAATATTTTGCAAGCCATTTCGAAATACAGTCGATATCGTTTATAATGACCTCCATGGACTTGTAAAAAATTGATCTCTTTATCCGGTTGTCATTAAAAATTGGTCCTTACACTTCAAACAAAAGTCAACATGTAATTATTTGATTTGAAGCTATTGGACTCTAGGGCATTTCTAATTTTCTTGCCATACTTCTAAATCGTTAACACTGTAGAGTGAATAATTATTATCCTGTATGCACTGTTGTAATTTATTATTGTTTAATAACCATAGAGTGATATACAGGGTGACGAAAAACAAATGGTAAATAATGATACACATAATAGATCATGGTATAGTGATGCATTTTGTTCCTATGAACATGGGTCCAAATTTGAACGCTAACTGAGATATGAAGAGAAATAAAAATGCCGCCACCAAGATCAACAAGTTAATAACTCAGGTTCTGCAATGCCTAGGATAATGAATTTTGGAGGAATAATAGGGCACATAAAACTGTGTATATCGTTAAAATTTGATCATATTCCAAGGAGAAGTTTCCGAGTTATGCATTCAATATCGTAACAGTGCTCACATGCGAGTACTAACCAGCATGCGTTACGATTTTGAGTGTGTAACTCGGAAACTACTCGTTTGATTCAATCAAATTTTAACGGTTTACAGTTTTATGTACCCTATTATCCCCCCAAATTTCATCATCCTAAATGTTACAGAACCTGAGTTATTAACATGTTGATCTGCTAAAATCAGCCAAATTGCATTATTACAAATGAATTCAGCAGATCATAAGGGATATTTTATAAAAATTTAGTGTCAATCAGCTAAATTTAGCTGAAATATTTGCTAAGTTGGAATACAGTATTGACTGATGAAAGGAAATGCCGTGGAGCACATAGTCTTGAGAATAAACCTCAAAAGCGACGGAAATTAGTTGTTATAGCCAATAGGAGATCCCCATTTCAGTTGAAAAATCTGCCGCTTAACACAGTTCCGTCGTTATAACCGATAATTTTTGTTATCATTTAGATAGGAAACCGAATAAAGAGAAAAATCTGATCGTTATATCTGGATGGTCGCTATAACCAATGTTTTATAAATGATTTCAACTGTAGATAGAAGGCACAATTTGTCTTCATCGACATGGAGCCATTTTTATTTATTTATTATTATTATTTTCTCTTTTTTTGTGGAGAGGAGAGCAAAGTACCAGTTTAAATAAGTTTAATAATTAATTTATGATCATTTACCTGCAATTGCCCTTTGTATATGATCATAAATTTTATTCTTAAAATCAAAAATAACAAAAATGACAAAAAGAAAATCCAAAAATATATGTAATCACAAAAATCTGTTTACAGTGTTGCCAACCCAAAAAATTTTTTCCCATTAAAACAGAGCTAAAGCTCAGCTGAATGAAATTGAATTCCCACTAAATTCAGCGGATTTTATCATAAGTTTCAGCAAAATCCGCTACGTTGGTAACACTGATGCCAAGTAGTGCACACATCAATCACCAAAAAATGACATAACCGTTAAATGTCATTTGGCCAATAGTGACGTCACATTTTTGTTTAAAAAATTACCCGTGATTACTTCCAAAATTCATCATGATCCAAATAATTTTAAGCTCCCTAGGAGTAATTCAAAAATAGCCCCAGCTGAGAACAACAATTAGGGAAGATTAAGTGTAAACATGTCTTTTTTTTACTTTTTTTTTTCCCCCGCCACAGACTTTCGCCATTTTGAAAGTGGAAATCAGCAGTGCAATCCCTGGGTTATATTGGCACGACCAAATCAGGTTTGACCAATCAAAGCTCAAAAAATCTATCTTGCCAGGAAAATGTTTAAGTTCAGCAGCAGCTACATTTTTTGCAGAGTATTGTTGTTACCACTACAGTAAAACCTTGTTTTAAAATACTCCAAGGGAACTGGAATTTCGAATGTTAATCTGAAATTGGGTGGGAGGGGTCTTTGATTATGATGGGTACTGCAGTCTTAGGAATTCCGAAATGTTGGTCAACGTCTACCTGCTTTCCACCTTTTTCAACTTCCTTTTAAAATATCCATCTTCTCTTTTAGAGAAAACTGTTTTCTTGTTTTCTGCATGACGATCTGTAATTTTTCTATGAATGGTTAAAATGGTTGAAAAATTTAATTGATGATACCCCTACTTAATTAACATGGCGTTTACAAAAATGCATGTGATGATATAGTATAGCTTTATAATGACACTATTTTATTGTACCAAACACTGATTGGTTGCTTCTAAACAATTTTGATGCTTTCCCAATAGTCACTTTCACATTGCCTATTCAAGGTGTTGACCAATCAGAGCACAACTATGAATGCTGTAGCAAGGGGAAAGCATACCTATAGAATGTAAAATCAGAATGTTAATCTGAAGTGTATGTTAATTTGAGGTAAGTTAAACTGAAACTTTTAACATTAAAAGAATAGGACTTTTAGCGGGGATTTTAAATTTGAATACGATTTTAAAATGTATGTTAAAGTGAGGTACGTTGTAACGGGATTTTCCTGTATTTGATAACCAATAATTTTTCCTAACCAAGATTCATTAGGTGAGCTTTAATTTCTGATGAATTTTACTTAAAATTTTTAAGACTACTCATATTAATAGCACCTGAGAGCAAACAGCATACGTACACTACATGTACTGGCTACAACTGTAAGTACAAGTAACTGAAAAACAATAGTGGTTGGCACCAACAAAACATTTTGTTAAGGTAGGAGAAACTTCTGAAATGCTACAATTTCATGTTTATTCATTAATTTAAAAAAAAACATGTTTTTAAATAACAAATAAGGTTTATCCTTGAGGTAGATGTGTCCTCGAAGCTAGGAAATATAGTGCTAAAATGTATAATTTTAAAAAGGCTTACCATTTAAGTCATGTTGGCAAGAAACAAAAATACCAGAAAATGTCTGTTTAGAAGTTTCTATTGGTGTTTGGATGCTTTTTCTTAAGGCTTCCTTAGAATCAAGAAATTTTGAGAGAACATTTTGTTTTTAAAATTGCATTCTGGTTTATTTTTTTTTTCTTTAATTTTTTAATTTTTTTTTTTTTTTAATTTGAACTCTCCATATACCCTGTAGATGAGAAATAAAAACCGAAAAAAACAAATGATTTACGTTAATTAAGGAACAATTAATGTTAAACATGCATTAAGTGAAAATAATGAGGAGAAAATCGTGGATTACAAAAAATAATTTAATGTTAGGCATAGTATGTATACATAGGCAATGAGTAATGTGAATATATCAGTTTTCTCTTTCTTTTAGTGCAATATATTCTTTGACAATGCGGATAATTAGTATAAGCATCGATTTTGTGCCCAATTTATCCAACCATCGGTAAATATTAATTAAAATGGTTAGGACTCGCTGTGTAAGGATCGATTACTAGTTAGTTGTTATCGATCAATAAAATGGAGAGGAATTCTTATAAATAACTTCACATCACTCATCAAACTTAACTTACGAATACTCAAAGAGTTCAATCATTCGATAGAAAGAGTGAGGATTCTTATTTTATGGTTTGTATTCCCTTTCCGAAGATTTTGAAAACGGAAAACAGCAATTCAAAAGAAATCAACTCAAAGCATTAAGGTAAAGAGACGACAGGAGGGTTTGGCGAAATCTGGGCTTAGATTTACACTCTGCTATCAAAGAATGGTTATGAGGAATGAAAACTGACCGCATAGATGGTCTACGTTTTTAGTCCGACGGTCCATTTCAATTTTTTATATGATTAAACGAGAAAATATCATGCCATCCCCATCATGTAAGCTGATATCAAAATATTATCTCAATACAAAAAGCTCTAAAATATTTTATATAAATAAATCTAACTACTATGAAATAACAGCCAATTACTTACCTTGAACCTGTTCTGATCGATCAATAGTTGATACAAATAAAAAGCATTTAAAAGATGAACGGGCACGATAGATTGTTTTTCACGAGACCTCCATGTTGCAGCAAAATAGGCCTAGCGAGGCCTAAAACATGGCTCCGACCAATCCACCGGTGCGGGAGTCCGAGTTAAAAGTGAAAGTTTTTATAATTTTTTCATCTCTCTTCCGGTTGACGGAGGTTTGATAGTGCTTGAAGGGTTTTTAAAAACAAAATAAAAAATGGTGCTTAATTTATAAATTAACATAAACAATTGATATAATTGTGACAATTCACAATCCCAAGATATTTCAGTTCTGGTCTAGACCTGTGACGTCACACATAGTAAGCCAGTCGGGTTACGTCATCGGCTCAACGAGAACTCACCGGAAGAAGCGGCAGGGTTCGTTGTGCGTGCGCGCATTCATCTGTTCCGCTTTGGGCGGAGTGGGAAATCAATCGATGACGAGCGAACGGGTTGAATGAAATGAACACTTGCCGTATAATTCGGTCATCACCGCAGTGATTGTATGGTTATCATTGCTGCTGTATTTCAACATGTTCTCTTCATTTCCTGAAAGAGAATTTTTTTTCTCTCATAATATTGTTTCCAATAAATCAATTAAGGCAGAATTGTGTTAAAGCAAAATTAACTCCTTATACACAGAATTAGTGTTTTAAATGTTTTTCGAAATTTACTCCTCCTTATTTTTAAAGGATTTCTTTAACGAATTCTATTACTTCCTTCTTCAGATTTTCTTATTCAATATCATAAACGTTTTTAAGAAATGAGAAATATCCACCAAGTACACCACAACCAAGAGAATTAGGATCAAATAATGGAAACAAGTCATAAAATAAAGATAACCTATATTTCCAAGTGTATACGTAGACTGTCGTTGGTATTGTATACCATTTTATACCAATGATATGCCAATGGAACCTCTTTCAAGTACTTCTTGAGAGATGTACCAGAGGAAATCGTAACCTAATTTCAAAACAGGTCGGGATGGCTCAATGATCCCATTTCCACCCCAATGGCTCAATATACCTTTACATGAACTGTCTTTTTCCCCAGATTCAGGTGGCACAAGACCCTAATCAAGCTTACCATGAAGATCATCCAGAATCATAATTCCCACCAATTAAGTTCTGAACACTCATCACTTATTATATATACCAATGTAATAACCTTCTTCTCATTCCCAATTTGATTACACTAGTTTACAGGTTTGTTCTCCCAGTGACAAAAAGTGTTATTTGGAGATTTCGGTGATCGCTAAATCCAGATTTATTGTCAAAAAAAAATTCGATCACGTCTTATTTTCAAAATATACATTTATTCCCATTTTATAATTAATAAAAAGAAAACTAGAAATTCACCGCTTTACTCATCTTTTTTGAATAAGATGACTCCGTTTCTCTTATCACCAGCCAACAATAGTCCCCTGTTGCTCTTTTATCAATAGCCAACAACACATTCAGTCACAATATTTCTGGTATCGCTGTTCAAGCTGATTCACCTTGTTCATCACTCATGCTTCCTAGATTCTCAGGAAAAAAAATCAAGATGTGAACCCAGAAAGTGGATTTTTAAAGACGTCTTAGTTGGAATACGGATATTGTCTCTTTGATTTCTAAGTTGAAACATGCTTCTTATATGCTTTATGAAATTAGCTATTATGTTCCTCCTTCGGTCTGAGTAATTATTTACTTTTCTTTATTTCAATCGCTTATTCAGTTTTGTGTTACTATTTGGGGAGCAGCATATAAGACACATCTTGCTGCATTAATTAAAATTAATAATAAATCTCTTAATTTCCTTAAAAGAAAATTCGTTCTTAAGTGTAAATTATGTTATTTTTCCATTCCCTAAACTCTATATATACTTTAAATCTATCTGCCTTGCGAAAATATAGTTTTCTTACTACAAATGTTCATGGTTTTGCTGCCAAAAAGGTTTTCCAGTTTCCATGCCTAGTGTAAAAAAAAATTTTTTTCCATACACCAATATTCATTCACACAATTAACTCTTAGTGTTTTTATCATTTTTTGGTATCTAGAATATATAAAAAAAAAATTCCTTAATTACTTACTTTTCAAAACCGCTCATCCGTTAGGGTCGCGGGGGCAGCAGCCCTATGGAGGATCTCCAGCGATCGCGATCTTCTGCCATCAGCCGCATGTCCTCCCCGGTAATACCCAAGCGACTCGAACCCAGATTCTCCATGTAGTATAGCCAACTGGTTCTAGGCCGACCCCTTGGTCTCTTACCCACCGGCTTGGAAAATAACAACTGCCTAGGAAGACCAGTTTGCAGCATCCGTATCACGTGGCCATACCAGCGCAACTGAGATCTCTCAAGTAGCGGCTCAACACCTAAAAATTCCCTTATTGTGCTGCTGTGGACTCTACCTAGTAGGGTAACATCTGCACACTTCTTAGAAATCTTATTTCGGCCGCTTGTACCCGCGATCGCACTCTTTCGGTCATTACCCAAGCCTCATGACCATAGGTGAAAATGGGGACAAAGATAGATTTGAAGACGGAGAGTTTGGCTTTATTACCCAGCTCGCGTTTCGTTACCACGGATCGCCACAGTTCACGTCTGACACAGCTTGCTGCACCGATCCGAGCATCCAACTCTTTTTTTTCCTGCTACCATCACTTGTGAATGCAATCCCGAGATACTCGGACTTCTCCACCTATCTCAATGGGTTTCCTCTAACATGGAGAGCGCACGAGCAGGCTGTCTTGAAAGGACCAGAACGTCAGTCTTAGCCACACTGATCTTCATCCCAGCTTCTTCAATTTGGCTGCAAACTGGTCTAGTGCATGCTGAAGGTTCGTGCGAGAAGACCCAAGGAGGACAAGGTCGTCAGCAAAGAGCAACCTGTCCACCAAGCAGCCGCCCACACAATCAAACTCATCGCCTCGGCTGCCCCTGTCTATCCAGTCCATAAGGATAATGAACAAGAGGGGCGACAGTACGCACCCTTGGCGGGGTCCAACACCCACGATGAACGGTCTTGACTTAATGCCATTTATCCGGACACACATCTCAGAGCTTTTATACAGACATGATAGCAACCAGTAATTGCCCATCAACTCCATACTCTTGCAATACTTGCCAGAGCTTCTCCCGAGGAACTCTGTCATATGCTTTTTTCGAGGTCTACAAAGCAAGCGTAGACATCTTTTGCATACTCCCAGGATTTCTCAAAGATTTGCCTTAGAGCAAAGATGTGATCCGTCGTCCTTCGCCCATGTCGGAAACCACACTGCTCCCCCGACAGTTTGGAGTCGACTATTTCCCGACTTCTCTTCTCCAGACACGTAGCGTACACTTTCCCAGGAATGCTGATCAAAGAGATGCCTCGATAGTTGTTGCAATCTCTCTGATCTCCCTTTCTGAAGATAGGGATCACAATTCCTGTCTGCCATTGATTAGGGGCCTGGCCAGATATCCAAGCAACCTGACACACCCGAGTCAGCCACAATATAACATCCTGATTTAAGGCCTTTAACATCTCGGACCGGATTTCATCATCACCTGCAGCTTTGCCAGTCTTCAGGGACTTGATTGCCCATCTGACTTCTACTTCGGTGATACTACCGTGACTATTCTCCGCTCCAAGGTGCACCTCATGTGTCTCAGTTGTTGCTGTCACCGAATTAAGAAGAGATGCAAGTATTCCTTCCACCTATGCAATATGAAATATGCAATATAAATTAAGAACAGATGCAAAGTATTCCTTCTTCCGTTTTCAGAAGCCTCCCATCTGAACTCTTAATAGTTTGTGATGAAAGAGACTTTTTTTCCACGGAGGCGACTCACGGTCTACCAGAATACCTCGTTTGCCGAACCATAGTCTGCCTCCAATTTATCCCCGAACTTCTCCCAGACCTTGGCTTTAGCTGTTGATACTGTTTTTGCTGCTGCTTTTCGCGCCTCAGTGTACCGTTGAAAAAAAATTCCTGTTGAAATTTAAAAAAAAATTCCAAAATAAATTTCACAAAAAAGACAACTAAAAGTTTGGATTAATTCTGTTTTTGATCCCCGCAATATTTACCATTTATGTTATAAATTTTTTTTATATGTTGTATTTTTGTGTATATTTTGTCTGATTTATATGTTTTTATTGTATCTTTTTTTGCCCCACTTTTTTGATTTTAACTTATTTTACAGGATACTAAATTAAATAAATATAAATATGAAAATTATAACCTTCAAATTTATAATCTCTTCTTTAACCATTCAAAATTAAATGTATTAATCAAATCTAGAATTTATAATTTTGTTTGATTTTTCTTTTACTTTGTGTAAATCCTGTAAATATATTTATTTATGTGAATAAATTATTTATTATTATGCAGCGGAAGAATGGAGCTATTTATTGGTTTCATAATGTCCGTCTGTGCGTCTGTCCCCTTTATAATTTCTGCATTTTTTTGAGGTGGAAGGTTGAAATTCGGAATGTATAAGGGTCTTACAAATGAAAACGAAAATTTTTGTGGGGAAAAAAAAAGTGAGCTAAAATGTCGAGTAAACTTAGTGACAGAACGATTCTGGAACAAAGTGATTGCAACGAGCTGAACGTGTGATGAAACGACTAGGAACCATTAATTAGGGGGTGTAACCAAAGTTTATTTCTTTTGTTTGTTGAAAGGGGGGGGG
>JAHWFO010084850.1:0-28759 GCA_023313115.1 Rhysida immarginata
GTGACGTTGACAATCTCTCCAAGATGGCGACGCTAATGGATAGTATCTTTTAGGAATGCAGCAATCTTAGCGAACATCATCATATAAACAGCAACACCCTTGCTTGTATCTCCGTCCATTTTTGTTTATTTGCAAAGACTTAAAATGCTACGTCCATTTTCTTATGCTTCCATTATGGGAAAAGGCTCGAAGAGAATCCTCGAAAGCGATCTTCGAAGAGACTCTTGAGCTATAGCGTAACGTGCCGCGATAGTGGGAACTGATCGGCGGAATTATCGCTGCGCTTAACCGCGGTGGTTTTAACCGTTCCGCTTTTCACGGCGGATAGTGGGAACCGGCCTTAAGGGACATGGACTACAGCTCCAGGGGGTGTGGATCAGTGACCTGCTATCCCATGAGCTTTGCTCAGTCGATTTATGACTACGTTAATATGGCTAAGTGCGCTCAATTTTTTTCGTAGTCGCTGGAATATTTTGAACATCACGATATGGTATTTTGCAAGCATCATTAGTTGCTTTAAATGAGTAACATATTTCAATTTGATATAAAATTTTGAGGTACAGATTCGTATGTTTCCCTAGTTAATCCCATGCAGAGACGTTCATTAAAGAGATTTGGCATTTTCGAATTTTCCCACAGCAAACATGTAATGTGCGCTCTTATGTACCCTCTGGATAAAAGAATAATGCGAATTCAACGGCTATTCGCAAGTGATGTCACAATGATCAGTTTCAAAAATCACTTCACACGCCTATCTCCATCCTTCCCCCTCCCCCCCCCCCACAGTTTCTTACTGGATTTTATATATGCAGTTAACTTTAACTTTAGTTATAAATTTTTTTAACAGAAACTTTTGCAACTTTTATATTTTAAGAAAACAAACTTTACGAGAAACCGAATGAAATGGAATTAATTATTAACAATTAAATGCATGTCCATATGTAACAAATTAAAACAAAAAAATTAGAAATATTCAAAAAGCACACAATTTTTCATTAATTTTATAGCCATTTTATTAACAATGTATTTATTTCTTACAAGACAATAAAAAACAGGAAATGAAATTAGTCATCAAACATTCTAAATATTAATACAACATATTAAATAAAAATTAATATGACAAAGATTAAAAGCAACAAAAGATTTTCAAGCATTACTTATTACATGTTTAATGAGAACATTCGATCTTAATACAATTAAAAGGAATAAAAAAATAAAAGATATTAAACTGAGCATCAAAATACCAGCAAAAAATTATAATAATTCGAAAGAATGTTTATAAATTGCTACTAAATATTCATTAACAAGTTTTAACATACAAAATTATTACTCGACAATCGACAATCGAACAATGAAGTGTACATTTTATCCTGTGGGACGAAAGCAGGGCTTTCACGAAGCTCACGATACCACAGTAAATTCCACAGGAAATACACTGAAATAGGCAAGAAGCCTGACTAATCCCAGAGGTCTTCCACATTTAGAAAAAATAATAAGATTGACGATTATCAGGGGATGGGTGGTATTACCAGTGTTGCCAGACTTTCTGGTGGCGCCTCCGCTGGATTTCAGAAAACAATACGCTGTTTTCCGCTTACTTTAACCCGAAACCGTTGAAAATTCCGTTGTGACATTTTAAAGAAAAGAAAGGCTATTGCATTTAAAAAAATCACTTTTTATTATTCAAAGGGTATTTCCAATGAATTTAACATACCTTCATATCCTCTAAAATCACTTACTTCTTACATTTTATGATCAACTTTCGTAAGCAGGTGATCAGAGGGTTTGAGGTTCACACACGTCATATCTTTACGCTTTAAATGATATCTTACATTTATGATGGCATTTATCATTTGAACAGACGGTTACGGAGCTTGATTTTAATTATCCCAAACTAGGGAAAGGCTCTTTCTACTTTGGCATTAGAAGTTGGTAGCACTACAGATATTAATGCTAATTCAGCAACGCGTCAAAATCTTTTATTGCCTGCAGCGTCAAGATAACTGTTAACTTAGCCTAGACGAACGAGAGTAGATTGTATCTTACAATATAAGACTTAAATGCACTGACAATCGACAATCGAACAGTGAAGTGTACATCTGTTCAGGTGGAACGTGAGCAGTGCTTACACGTTTCTCGCTCTTCCGGAATAAATTCCAAATAAAATACACTGAAATAGGCAAGAAGCCTGACTAACCCAAACAGGTTTTCCACAAAGAGGTCTTCCACTAAATGCACTCTGTTACCAGCTTATATATACCTAAGACATACCAATAAAGCACCAATGGGAATCCAGCGTTAAATTTCGAAACCAGATTGTATTCGTATACAATAAGAACATACGAGCAGAAACAATGATATGAGGTCATCACTGCTCTGTTTAACAGTCCAAGTAGGGATGGGCGATTATATGATTATAATCGATTAATCGCAATCGCGATTGATGAGAATAAACGATTAATTAATCGATTAATCGTACCATTTTAAACGATTAATGGCGATTATTTTGAACTTTAAAGCTTAAGCATCCGACACTTTATAACAAGCATAATCTGCGCCTAGCAAGTAAATTTCAAAACATAAAAACCTGAACAGGAAAAATACATTCAAATCATATATTTATTTAAAGTATGTGTACAAAATATTATCTTCTAATGAACTTAGAAACAACAATTTCTGCAGCCATTTGCCTGTTAATTTAGATCTTAATTCCGTCGAAATTCTTCCAGCTTTAGAAAATTATCTTTCACATGGCACTGAAGTTATTACGATCGATAAGTATTTTAATGCTAACTTATAAATCGTCGGAAAGACTGTTCCGGTTTTTTGCGAGTTCTTCAGTGGACATTGCTTTCGAGAAAAGACAGGCTGCTGTAGTTACAGCCGCAACTGGACAGGCAGTCCATTGCCACACACGGTTTCATCCTGCACCAAGCTGTGAATAAACTAATTCATCATGCCAACTCCAAGCAATCACGAAAAAATTATGTAAAAAAAATTGTAGTAAGTTTTTTGGAAAAATTTTTGACCGCGACGTTTTCCGCTGTAATATTTTTTCGCGCTGATTCTCCGCTGCAAATTTTTTTCCCGTTAAATTTAACGGAAAATCCGCTGATCTGGCAACACCGGGTATCACATCTTCCGATATTCCAGGTAGGAAACGTCGCCAATGTCTTCGAAGTTGACATCAAGAATATGCCTCAGTCTCTATACTTTGTATGCCACTTCATTTCTATCAGGTTGTTTAGTATTCGAGCCACCAGGTCATTGTCATGGCTCTTCATCGTCTGCACCATGTTCATCAGGAGAATTTGGACACACTTACAAAAGTGACTCATGTTCGGATCCGACTGGATGTAATGATTTTTTACGGTCCTTTTTCTATGCTGGGCAATGGTCCTCAGTGTAACATTCTGGAACGATTGTAGTTCACTCTTTCTGCTTTAACATATGGGCCCACGCAGGCATGCCATAGAGGAGGATGGTCCGAATCATCGTCTTGTACAGTAGCAGCTTATTGTCGATGGTGAGGGTGTGACATTTCATGTCAGTATAGTTTGTACGCCTGGCAGGAGACAATGGCTTTGCTGTATGTTGTGGTTTGCTTGTTGCGTGGGGAATGAGAAATTCGTGTTGTTTTATGTCAGTGTGTATGTAGTATGAAGGTGTTACTTGTACAAGTATTCGTGCGAACGTTCTGTCCTGAGCCGGGCTTATGGTGGTTCCAGTGCTCCTCCCCCAGTTGATTAGAAAAAGGGGCACACAACGCGCCCTGCATTGACCAGTGGAATATTTGAAGCCGGGTTGAGGAAGGCGGTCCCGCAGGAGTCCGTCACGCAGCACATATTCGTTGCCTCCCTGGACGGGATGATTAGTCCCATACGTATTGCACTAAGGATCCCTCCGTTGTCCTGGGGTACGTAGGTGAGCCGCCAGAGCCACATACCTCGAACGCTGATGGGAAATTCTAGCGCTAGTGGTTCCCTGTCGAATAGTTATTAATTTGGCTAGTGCGTAGTTTAAGGGGCCCCTTAGCTTTAATTCTGGTATATATAAGTTTAACGGGGTGGGTGGTAAGCACACTAATAGTTGGTGACTCCACTGGTAAATTGTCTTTGTATGGCATATGAGAATTTGTGTTATTAAAGAGTCCCTTTTTCTCAAAACGTTAATGTTGTATGTATGGTTTATTTTAATGATGTAGTTTACTTTGCAGAGCACAATCAGTAGACTTCTGATGAGGTCCCCGAACCACCGACGATCATCCTGGGTGAAGTTCAGGTTTCTTAACTGATAGGTCACGTTGCTGGATGGGGAGTGGCTAGTCTCATCTAGGCATTCCTCGCTTGGGTACCAGGGCGGTTTGTCACATTTGGCGCCCCCGGGTGGAACTTGTTAAACCTGTTTGTGTATGGAATAAACACGTTCTACAGGTTTGTTCTGGCTTGGGTGCAAGACTTGGGTTTGTGTATTCGAATTGATTTGGGAAGGTAGCAAGGGTATTTTAGAATGCCAGGAGATGGAGGCGACGTGGCTGGTGCCGGTGCAGGAGCGATAAGGGGAGTTACAGTACCTCCCGAGCTTGCTGGCTTTGCAGGCACTGTGCCTGCCTTTACAGGAGAGGACGGTGGCATGAGTATGGCATCCTTCCTTGCCAGTATTGAAGACATGGGGGAAATAGCACATTGGACTCCCAAGGTTAAAATACTGGTAATCCGGTCCAAGCTTAAGGGGGCTGCAGCCGGGCGAGCGGCAGAGCATAAACTGTTCGACATCAGTGATTATGCACGCCTTCGTGCTCAACTGGAGCAAGTAATTGGACGTGGGCCGGTTACTCGGGATGTCGCGAAAGAATTGTTCGACACTGTTCAGCGACCTGGCGAGTCGGTCTCAGCATATGCTGACCGGCTGGAAATCACCATGGAATAATTAGTTAGTGCCTATTCCGCGTTTGAGGCGAGTCGGGATGCCATGCTCTTGGAACGGTTCTCAAGTGGCTCTCTGGCCGCTCATTGGCGCATCCTTTTGGCCACCAGTCCTCCTTCATTTAAGAAGGCTGTGACTGCTGCCCTGCGTTCGGAGGATATAGAGCGAAGGGGGCAGGGCGCTTCCAATGTTGCAGAGTCCGAGGGCGGCGCTTACGGAGGGGACGATTTGGAACGGGTCGGTAGGGGGGATAGGAGGAGTGGTCGTTATCTGGGGGTATCGGATTCAGTGGGATCGGGCGCGAGCTGTAATTGCAGCAGTGCGATCAAGAAGCTAGAGGAATCCGTGGCGGAGCTGACTAAATTGATGGCTGCCATGAAGGCTGAAGTTGAGAAGAACCGAGGGGCCGGGACGAGGCCCAGTGGGGCAAATAATGGCTGTTTCCGCTCCGGGCAAATCGGACACTTTGGCCGGAACTGCCCCCAACAAGGATCAAAAGTCCGCAGCGAGAACATGTCAGCCTACACGTTGGATCTCTTGGTGATGCACTGCGTGGAGGGGGCTGTGCGTCACCAAGGTGGAATTACAGGGGCAACCACTGTCGATGTTGATCGACATTGGGTTCCAGGTGTCAATGGTTGACGCAGAGGTCTGCCGGCAAGTGGCCGACGTGCCATGGCACCCCGTAGACATGACCATCCGTGGGGTGGGCGAAAGCTGTGTCACCATTCGGCAAAGTGCGACCTTGAATGTGAGCCTCCAGGGCCGTCATATGGGCGAAAGGACTTTTATGATACATTCCTTTAGCGACGGCCCATATGACGGTTTCCTGGGTATGGATGTGCTCTGAGGTCTCATCTTTCAATGTGCATCGGCGATGTAGCGGTGTGTTTCTCAGGTGGTGGGCCCTCAGCTGATTCCCCAGGAAGATGAGGCCATGTCGTTGGGGCACAGGGCCAGTTTGACACCCTGGGCGAAGTAGAAGCTCAGGCAGCCAGGAATGAACCATGTAATGTGGCTCCGGAAGGGGTGATGGTGTGGAGACCCGGTTGTGTGGTCAAGAACGGACAGAGGCAGGGAGCGTGGTTGGTGGGCCCATTTGGAGTATGTGGATATGACGGATGTGGTTGGGTGCAGGTACAATGGCACAGGTTTGGTGACATCCAATGGGTGCGTGAGGGCCAACTGTGGGTTAGGTACCCACAGAGGGTGATGAATTACGATGGGTGTAATGGTGGAATGGTGCAAGCGGTGGCATTGTAGCCCCAGGTTTTGAGGTAGTGGATTATGGGTTACCAGGTGTAGCTGAGACCGCAGTTGTAGATCGCGATGTCCAAGAGTTGGGAAGGGAAATGGAGGTGTTAGGTGCTCAGGATGGTGGTGGAAGAGTTGTCGACTCGGCCCAATATGGTAGTGGCTGCGCAGGTAACGGAGCTCCCGGAGGAAATACAAAGGAAAATAGTGACGATTAGTGGGGGAGACAAAGGTGGCGTGGAGGAAAGTAAAATGAAGGTAGGTCTGGAGGGTAGGAAAAAGAAAACGGGTGGTAGAAAAGTGACTGGAGAGACCTTGATGAGGCAGTTAAGTAGGAGAATAGGAAAAACTCGTCGAATAGCCTGTCGATCCGAAAGAAAAAAAATATTCGGAAGCGCGCAAGAAAGGGAGCGTATATAGGTATGTGTGAGGTGGGTGAGGCGGGTAAGTTAAAGGGATTCGGATTTGGCGTGTCACCGTTGGGGCCCAACAGTGCCACTGGAACAGGAGCAAGAGTGTCGCAATGTAGCTGCACTCTGGAGGAAACAGGCCAGGATGGGCTACTGTGACCTCTGAAGAAGGGTTTTGTAATTAGGTCGCTTAAACATTGGGTGTTTAAGCTATTGGCTTCTGTTGGACGTATGTGACATTTCGTGTCAGTATAGTTGTACGCCTGGCAGGAGACAATGGCTTTGCTGTGTGTTTTGGTTTGCTTGTTGTGTGGAGAATGAGAAAGTCGTGTTGTTTTATGTCAGTGTGTATGTTGTGTGTGGTGGAGGTGTTTATGGATGAAGCAGCTTATGTTTATTTTATTGGGTATTATGTGTAGGGCTCTTTTCTTCTGTTTTAGCATGCGTTTCAGTGCAGTGAGCAACTAACTCCAAGAGTTTAAAGAAAAGAGAAATTGTTCTCTATATTTATTTCAAGGCTTTAGTGATTAAAATTATTTGAGTCATGAATAATGATTAATGAATAATTTCTGGAAAATGTGATTAATGAATAATGATTAACGAATAATTTCTGGAAAGTGTGATTAATGAATAATGATTTATGATTGATTTTATTGAATAATGTAAATGATTAATGATTAATTTTATTAATTAATATAAACGAATAATACAAATGATTAATTTCATTGAATAATAAAATACTCTTAAATTTCCTCCTGTGATTAACAATTCGACTAATGAATAATTCCCCCAAATGATTAATAAGGTAGACCTCGATAAATAAGTTGGACAACAAATAGGCCTAGCGAAGGTTACTGCTTAATTATAATAGCCACCAGAGTCGATTATAATTAAATATTATAAAACATCCCTATTTTATAGAATAGTTAATAATAAATGCATATTCTTCGAGGTCTATATAATGATTAGTAACGATTAAAAATTGGATTCAAGTCGGAAAGAATCAGACGGCAATAATAACGAATACGCTATTCAGTAGAGGCCAAATCTTTTCAAGAATTTAATTAGAGTTAGGCTACCGCACACTACAAACTTTTGATCGGCCGACAATTTAATTGGTTGCTTAGTTGGTATGAAGACTAACGTGAGTGCGTACACTCAAGGGATTCTACTCGACCGATAGACCGACCGAGAAACAGTTGGATGGGCTTCCTGATTCCCTTACAACTGTAAAGTCGGCCAACAGTGCCATAGCCTACAAAGAGATAAGATTAGCTCTTTTGCAGTGCAAAATCTTGGCATCAACTATCACCACTATTTTTTATAAATAGAAAAGTTCGGCAATGTCATTAATTAATGACTCATTAATAGAGACTTTAATTGAACAGATAGAGCGAAGATCAGCTTTATATAAGAAAATTTAAACGAGTACTCGGACAAAAATTTGAAAAAAAAACTATGGTATAAAGTATGTGAAGTTGTTCCTGAATGGAGTCAACTCGATTCCGAGGCGAAAAGAATACAAGGCAATTACCTATTTATACATGGATAGGTTTATTGTAATTAAGTTAAGCATCGGTCGATTATATCCCACAGTCTGCGCACTAACAGCCAATCAACTAGTTTAGTTTGCCTTGTGTGCGCGAATGTAACCCAACCAGCCTAAACTACCGGCCGATACTTTGTCCGTAGTGTGCGGTTAGCCTTAAGGAAATTTAAACTTTAATCAGTAATACTACACTTCGAGACAAAAATATGGAGACTTTTGAAAATTTAAAAGATTCATCTCAGATAAGTGCTATTAAAATAAAATAGAATTGTACTATGCATTACACAGCAATGTACACTTAATATACACCATCTTATTAACTACTCATAAATTTTTTGAGTACTAACTAATTTTGTTGAACAAAAAACAAGAAAAACAACAACTGCATTGAAGTCAAAAGTTTGGAGATTTAATTATACTGAGACATAAGTTTGGAGATTTTGTTAAAAACGTTAACATTTGAAATTTCTAGTTGCAGAAATTTAGCTATAGAAGTCATGATTAAGTAAATTAATCTAAGATGGGTTGATTGATTACAATTTAGGGATGTGCTGAATATATTTTCTTAAATTTTCATAAGCCTCCTACAAAACAGTTCCCTCAATCTATTCATGACTTAGTTATTAAGAAATGGCAAAAAAAAGAAAAACAAATTAAAATAGCAAAAGATCTCAACTTAACTACAAAATCTGTAATCAAGATTATTGTAAAATATAAGAAAATTGGAACTTGCACTGTGAAGCAAAGGTGCGGCAGAAAACGAATCACAAGTAAAGCCGAAGATAGACATCTAAGAGGTATTATCAGAGAATATCACGCTTTCAAACGGCAAGAGAAATTACTGCCAAATGGAATCCAATCAGCAAAAAAGAAGTTTCGGCAAAGACAACAACTGGGCGTTTGAAAGAGAGAGGTTGCTCTTTTCCCTCTGCAGCAATATAGCCTCTCCTAACTAAACGAATGAAGAAAAAAGACTTGAGTACGCACGTGAACACTCAACATGGACTATAGAACAATGGCAAAAAGTCATATTCAGTGATGAATCTAGATTTAGCCACTGGATGATGATAAACAAAAAGTTGTGCGCAAGAAACAAGAAAAGCTGGACTTTAGATGTGTACCATATAGAATCAAATTTCTACTAAGCATCATAGCTTATGGAACAATAAATGCGTATGGGACCGGAAGTTTAGCTTTTGTCAAAGGAAACGTCAGCAGTTCCTATTCCACGGAAATAATGTCTGATCATCTGATACCGGGTGCTGCTTTTTACTTTCCTGATGGTAACTTTATAGTATACCTTGTCACAGTCAAATGCGACACTGCACTGGTTGGAAGAATAAAATATTCACCTTCTAAAATGGCCAAGAAATAGTCCTGACCTTAATCCTATAGAGACAATTTGGGGTAAAATGAAGCGAAACGTTATCATATGTAAAATTCTAACAAACAAGGATTTATTCAAAACTGTGTCCCATATTTTATGTGAAATATCGAGAGATGATTGTCAGTGTCTCATAGAGTGACAATATGTGCAAGTAGTTATTAATGCTAAAGGCGGCTGGACCAAATACTAAACAAAGAATCTCCAAACTTATGTCCCAGCATAGACAAATCTCCAAACTTTTGGCTTCAATACTGTTTTGTATGTTTTTCTGTATGTTTTGTTGAAAAAAAATTGTTTGACGTACATAAAATGTTTTGTGTACAGAGAAGAAACTACCTAAGTAACGTTCGAATAAATCATCGTATAATGCATGAACAAGTTTGTTTTTTTTTAAACAGTTTTTTTCAGATGAACCTTTCATATATTTCAAAAATCTCCATATTTTTGTCTGGGAGTGTATAGTTGCCGCCACGTAAGTTGAACGATCTTTTTGACATGCGCAGTAAGTCTTCTCATCAATATGCTTTGTCTGGATTTAACCATGATGCACATGTTCTACTATAGTAATGGTGGAGATATCGTTGAAATGTGGAAAGCCTATTAAAAGTCATAATATAAAACAAATTCCCTTTGGGTCGACTATTCTGCGTCATTTTTTAATTTATTAATTTATTAATTTCATTTATCTATTTAAAAGAAAAAACGAAAATAGAAACTAAATATAAATACGAAAACAATGTTTCGAAAACGAAAGCGGACGTTTCATGGAATAGCTAAGCGATTTACTTCCCGTTAACGTCTATTGGCTGGCGTTAGAAATGACGTCATCCTGTCGTTCAGCTTATGTGGCGGCAGCTATAATAAAATTAAACATTAATTATCAATATTATTCTTTAAAATATTCATTTATATTATTCAATTATTAATCATTATTCATTATTCGTTTATATTAATCAATAAAATTAGTCATTAATCATTAATCATTTACAATATTCAATAAAATTAATCAAAAATCATTATTCATGATTAAAATAATATATTTAATCATTAATCGTTATTCATTATTCTTTAATCAATTGCTATATGATTAATAATCACTAAAGCCTTGATTTACGAGGGTTGTACCAAAAGTAAGGTTCCCATATTTTTTACAAGTAGAAAACATTGTTTATTGTTATTAATTTATACATCGTTGAAAAGCTTACACTGTTGTCTATTTTTCAACATAGTCTCCATTTTTTTCGACACACTTTTGAAGACGGTGCTCCAGCTTTTGTATTCCTAAGTCGAAGAAGTCTCCCGCCAATCCGTTGAGGAAGCGTGTGCCGTGGGAACCTTCAGGAATGCGTTCAACAAGTTCACGGACAGTGACCCTCCGATCTTTCAGCAGCTCACTGTTGATCTTCTGGGCAATCGAATCCGAAACCGGCGGTCTTCCACTCCGTTCTTCATCGTGAACTTCCGTGCGACCCTCAGCATAAGCCCTGCACCATTTTCGAACGTGCTGAACGGACATGCACTTTTCACCATAAACCTCAGTCAGTTGCCGATGAATCTCCACGGGCGGTAACTTCCTTGCGTGGAGAAACCGGATTACTGCTCAAACCTCGCACTTGGCGGGAGCGGCGATCAACACTTCCATCTCTGACGGCTGCCAAGCGAACACTGAGCGCCGTAGCGAATCGCTCGAGAGTGGGCTCGAGAGTGCGGGAACCACTGCGCACGGCACTGTTGTCGGATTTAGCCTAGCACCTTCCCTCGAGGCTGTAGCTCATTGGGAACCTTACTTTTGGTACAACCCTCGTATTTAATGAATTGTTCTGCTGTCTTATTTTTTTGTAACGTTTTTAAAATGTGAGTAATAGAATTCTGTTGTGTATAATGACATTGTTGTATTTCATAGTGAGTAGGTCGTATTATTTTAGCAAGGCCTTTGTTGCTTTATAAGAAAACGACAGCATCGGTGCATTGTTGTTTTTGCGGTTGTTATGAGAAGTTTTGTTGTTTTAATTTGTGATTGTGTTGTTAGAAAAGAAAAGAGTTTGCTTGCAGAAAGAGAGATGGAATATCGGTCGACATGAGAAGACATATGTGGTGAAAGATAAGATTTGGAAGACTGGTTCGAAGTCTATTGGCCATGTGGAACGATAATCAATTTGAGTATTATTAGTTGCGTGAAAGTATGTTAAGCCAAGTATATGCTTTCTTTTAACAGTAACCATATTTAGTATATTTTGTGATAGAATGATCGACGTGGCCCTGCCTGGCGTAAAAGGAAGCCGTGTGTTGAGAATGGAATCAAGCCATCGACACGGGGCCATCTAAAGATTTGGCAAGAGATTTATCGTCCGCGGATGAGCGGTGAGTGTCTGATTTCTTCCCTTGCCGTTTCTCCATGCTACAAGGGCCCCTCTCGTTTGTGTCCTCTTGGTGTTCGACTGTTGGTCTTCTGAGCCGGCCCTCAAGCTACTGTGTGTGTTCCGCTATACACGCGAACGCTGTCGCTTATGTGTTGCAAGACAGGAATTAAGTTACCAAGTTTGGTGGTATAAAACATTGGTGATGTATGAACCAAAGTATATAGACTATTGATAGTGATGATTGAAGATGAGTTTTGTCACTTACACATGTATCTTTTGAATGGTATATGATTTGGGAGGTATGTGGCTGAATTTAGTGGGAGAAGGTAGTTGCAATTGCATCTGTAATCCGTGATCTTGGTCCAGGACGCAGGCTTGGGAACTCGTAGGGTTAGGCTGTGGGGGCGGTCATCCACTTGTTACTTGTACAAGTATTCGTGCGAACGTTCTTGAGCCGGGCTTATGATGGTTCCAGTGCTTCTCCCCGTGTTGATTAGAAAAATGGGCACACAATGCGTCCTCCGTTGACCAGTAGAATATTTGAAGCCGGGTTGAGGAGGGCGGTCCCGCAGGAGTCCGTCACGCAGCACATATTCGTTGCCTCCCTGGACGGGATGATTAGTCGCATACGTATTGAACCTCGAACGCTGATGGGAAATACTAGCGCTAGTGGTTCCCTGTCGAATAGTTATTAATTTGGCTAGTGCGTAGTTTAAGGGGCCCCTTAGCTTTAATTTTGGTATATATAAGTTTAACGGGGTGGGTGGTAAGCACACTAATAGTTGGTGACTCCACTGGTAAATGTCTTTGTATGGCATATGAGAATTTGTGTCATTAAAGAGTCCCTTTTTCTCAAAACGTTAATGTTTTGTGTATGGTTTAATTTAATACTGTAGTTTACTTTGCAGAGCACAACCAGTAGACTTCTGACGAGGTCCCCGAACCACCGACGATCATCCTAGGTGAAGTTCAGGTATCTTAACTGATAAGTCACGTTGCTGGATGGGGAGAGGCTAGTCTCATCTAGGCATTCTTCGCTTGGGTACCAGGGTGGTTTGTCACCAGGGCACTGTTTCGATCTAGGAGACCTATTAGACTGTACTTGGCCTTCTTTCGTTTGTTCAGAAAGTATGTCACGTGAGTGTTTCAGGAGTCTAGAGTCGATTATAACGCCAATGTACCTGTAATTGTCGATGCATTCGAGTTCCTTATTGAATAAGACAAGAGATTCCGGGAGACGCTTAAGTTTTTTGTTGAAGTACATAGCTTTGCATTTTTCGACGTTAAGGTTCAGTTTCCAGCAAAACCAGTCTTCAAATTTCTTCAAGGCGTTTCTGCAGACGAGTGATAACGTGAGATGGCTGGTGCGCCAATGCCATGATGGTAGTATCATCAGCATAGAAATATAAATTTCTGATCATTTTTCTGATTTTGGGAAATCATGTACAAATTAATTAAATAAAACTGGTCCAAGGACAGAGCCTTGTGGGAGACCGGCCTTTACCTTGAGGGGAGTGGAGAAGTTTTCACCAACTTTAGCTTAATAGAACCCTGTTTCTAAGAAAAGATTTCACCATCAAAATCAAATCAGGAGGAAAATCAGGAGGAAACTCGTAATCAAATTAGATTAGCCCTTCGTGCCACGCCTGATCAAAAGCCTTAAGCCTGGTTAACATAAAGTGCGTTGTGCGTTGCGCCAGCGTTGTCCATTCCGTCAGCGTTGTGAGCGTTGTAATCATCAAGCGCTGACGCTGGCGCAAGAAGGTGCTGCCAGTTCACATAACTTGCATTCCGAATGTCGGCGTCGACGTTATGGGATGGCATAAAAAATTAACATAGACTTTAAAATCGCTGTTTAAACAAAAAACTCCATAAATAATCTATTCATGATCGATGTTTGTGAAACAGGTAATTCAATAGACTACTTGTTTAAAATAAACTCTTATTAGAAATTAAGAAATAAAAATACGAGGGTTGGGGCATAAGTCATGGCAACTATTTTCTTTCTTGTAGATATGTGAACGGATCACAAACGTATATGTATCGTGTGGAAATTGTGCAGGCATAGTGTGTATGCAGAACAACAGATGGCTATGTGATGGCTGTCAGTTGGTGAGTGTCGTGCGAGATGGAAGTAACCCGTGTTGAGCAGCGCGCTTTCATTAAAATAGCCGTTCTCCGAGAGAGAAATGCGATGGAATGTCACAGTGAATTAGTGGAAGCCCTTGAGAATAATGCCCTGCCATATCATATAGTAGCACGGTGGGTAGGAAAGTTTAAGCAAGGACGTGTGTCAACCAGTGATGAGCAACATTCGGGCTGATGGTATTCAGCCTGAGGCTGGTGATATTCATCGCCTCCCACATCGTTGGCAGCTTGTGATGACAGTAGCAGGGGACTACTTTGAGGGTGTTTAGGCCCGGGTTTGTCATGTCAACTTTATGTGTACTGTGTTGTCATTCTTTTGCACCGTGAAAGCCATATTGCCCTGTATACTACCGTAATAAATTAGTGTGTGACGATATTTCAGTGCTATTCATTGTCCACACATGTAGTTAACACCTTGTCCTTTAGTCTGTATATGTCACATTTTCCAACCGGACTGGTATCTTCAAGAAGAAAAATAGTTGCCATGACTGTTGCCCCAACCCTCGTAGATTCGACAATTGATTTAGCTATTCATTTTCAAGAGTTTTTATTATACAAATTGTTTTATTATTTATTTCATCATTTGATAAACCTGGGAGAGTTCAGTTACAGAAAAAAAAATCTTTAATTTTTAGGTTTCGGAATAAATCTACGTCTGTTAATCATGTGGCCACTGGCTTGCCTTTGAAAAAAATCCTTTCAGAAGGAATTGACGTTGCCAGCGTTACAGAGACGAAAACAGGAGAAGGAAAACAAAATAAGAAAAAAATATATAAAAAGATTAAGGAAGGTCCCAGGTCAGGGTCACAGCTGACCTCCAACACAAATTTTTGTGAATATATAAAAAAGAAGAAATAAAAAAATAATAAAAAATAGACTGTATCAAACCATCGATTATATTAAACATCAATACCCCAAAACGTCGATTACTCCGCGACATTACTTCACGCTATATTTATTTGCTCTCTGGGGTTAATTATTGTTCTAAAGGGTTAGAATATTAATTTCACTGTGAGAAAACGATTGAACAAAGGCTGGATAATTTAAAGCCATGAACTCAAATCTACCGATCAGCGATCGTTTTACCTTCGTACTGTTGACATCCATATCTGATAACAACATCAACTTCCATTCCGATACACATTACAATGGATCCAACATTTTACCTGCTTTTATTAGATAACCATCAATTTTATTGGTCGTAGCTATTTTTTTAATTTATTAAAAAGAAAACATATATAGCCATGGCCTCCTCTAACTACTGTAGTTACGAAGGTGGTGGATACGCTGCTCTATCATTATTGGCTAGCGTGCTTGCTGCTGATTGGAGAACGCTGATACACTGAAACGCTGAGCGTCGAAAGTTGAAGTTTTTCAGCGCACTGAACGCACGACGTTCGCCTGAGGCATGGGTCACACTGGCGTAAAACGCCGCGTAAATACGCCGACGTAAATACGTCGCAGAAAAAACGTCGACGTTCAGCTGTTCACACTGGACAGCGTATAATGCGGCGCAATTTGTGATGTCGTTTCGCTATTGCTTTAAAGCATGGCATCACTTGAAGTAGCTTCAGCATAAATGCCAACAGTATCGAGCTTTATCACAAATTCTGGCAGTATTTTAATAGCCTGGACTTTTTTTTTATCACAAAGTTAGCTAAACTTCCTCACTATTTCTACAAAGCATTCGCTATTGTACATCGCTCTTTTGTCGACCATCTTGACGGCAGGCCAATCGCTCTTCTCATTGGCTGATGTTCGGCGTACGATCTTACGCGACGTAAAAAGTTGAACAAAATTCAACGTCGGTGTAAAGTGCGGCGCCAAGCTATTTACTGGAAGTGACATCACTGGCGTCGTTACGTCGGCGTATTTACGCGGCGTTTTACGCCAGTGTGACCCTAGCCTCACGCGTGACCAACGGAAAACGTTATGTGAACCGAAATTTACGCAGCAACGCACGACGCACGTTATGTGAACCAAGATTTACTGACATGAAGAAATACCACGCCACAGTACCTTGAAAGGTTCAGTGGGGTGCTCAGATCTTCAACAAGCCTCCATATCTGCACCTGTATTATCTCTTAGTTGTATTTTCATATATACTTTTAAAGCATTTATGGTTAACTCAGCTGTCCAATCACTAAATTTTGTCTACTTTAGCCTTTTATCTGCTTGGTCTATTGCGTTTTTTTTTTTTTTTTTTTTTTTTTTTTTTTTTTTAGCTATAAACACTTTCTTCTGTTCCCAAGTCAGTACATCTCCAGTGAAGCAGCCATCAGTGATTTAGCTGCCTTTGCCTTCCGCGAAAAAACCAAGAAAGCTGTCAACATTAATCATAGAGAAGGAAAAAACGTACCGGTATATTTTCCTCCGATCATCATTCGTCACCATGGGAAACCAATCAAAGAGACTCTGAATGAGATCACCAGGCATGTGTCCCTAGACAAAATCACCGCTCACGCTAATAGAAAGGACACCATTAAAATTACGACGAAGAGACTAATAAGATTCTAATGTCTGGAATCAAAAGCAAAGATGATCTGAAAAAAATCCAGCATCACCAACTAAAATCTGAAAAAAGCTGAAATACGTTCTCCGAAATGTCGATACAACGTACGACCTGGAAGATTTTGGCGAGGACCTAAGGAAAGCTAACTCTCTTCCGGAGAAGACAATCAGACTTAAAAAAGCTAATGGTTCAGTCGAAATGCCAATGGTTTTGTTTTTCCTTGAGAATACTCAACATATAAAGTCCTTATATTTAAAATGTGTCGGTCCTCTAGCTGTTATTGTAGAAATATTTAGAGGTAACAAAAGGCCCTTGCAGTGTTACAACTATTTACGTTTTGGTCACGCCTCTCAAGGTTGTACGGAAACGCCTCGATGTAATAAGTTCGCTGACAACCACCAATCGAGGGACTGTACCAATGTCAAGGTAAAGACCCACCTAACAGTATCTGCTGTGATGGTCAGGATACATTTAGCTATACAAAGTGTGGTAAATACTCCCATGTAAAAGCTTCAAAAGTACTAAAGTGCTAGAAAGGAAAACCTATGCATCGGTCGCATCTAGTGCTGAAGACTCGGGTGTAGTTGATCTAAACCAACTGCGCAGTTATAAAGGACTCCAGGAAATGGGTTAAACTTCTACAACGAAAGTGGAAAAGTAGTGTCACAAAATGCGTCTCACAAATATAACTAATAATCACGGATAGACACCCATATAGGACCATTATTCAAGGGAAACTTTGCTTCAATATATGGAATGCTAGAATAATTGCTCGCAAGCGCATCGAGTTATACAATTTCCTTATTAAGTGGAAAGTCGACATCGATTTCATGTGCAAGACGCACCCGAAATCAACACAAGTTTTTAAATTGCCAGGTTTACCAGGACTATTTCAAGGATCGGCCTCTGGGTAATATTACTTGCCGTGCGTGTGGTGGGGTAGCAATCATTGTCAAGGACGGCATTGATCATCCTGAGACTATTACTCCCAACGTTGTAGGATTGGAGGCAGTTTCCGTTATTATAAATGACGCTAACGCAGGCGAAATTAAATTCATCTCATTTTATAACTCGCCTAAGCACAAGCTTGGCCCATGCGAGCTTGATGAGCTGCTGTCCAGCACTATTCCAATTATAATGGCAGGGGACTTGAACCAAGCACCATGCATGGAACTCTAAATGTTCCAATCAAAACGACAATATCCTATGGATATATATTGAACGAAATTTACATCTTTGTTGCTGGTCCCCTTGACGACACGTACTACTGTGGATCACTCACTAGTTAGTGACGTGTTGAACATGCTGTTCTTAAAGAGTTCTTCAAGCCCTATTACATATACAGGATGATTCAAATCGTGTGTAAAACAATTTAAGGGAGTATTATAGAGGTCAAGGTAAATACAAAAACTACTATTAACACGGGTCCAATTTTTATTTTTTTTCAAGTTACAAGAAATGTTCAAAGTGGCCTCCTTTAGCCTGAATGCAGACATTGCATCGTGGAATAAGTGACTCGAATTTCTTTATTTCTTTAGAATTGATTTACAGAGAGCCCTGACCGGAGCCTGTATGGCCAGTTGGCCGACGTGTGAGGTCTCCGACGGGGTTATTGTATAACAGATCTTAAGTATTAATTTATAGTATAGGTTTGGAATTATATATCCTTTTTTTAAAAAAAAACAAAAAACAACTAACAAAATGGTAATTTTTATGGTAGTTCGTGATGGAGTTAAGATGGATGAGGGGTTAGTAGTTAAGTTTCGGTAGGAAAATGTATGTGATATTAAGAATCATTAAAAAAAATTGGTTTATATATAGGGATAATTTTAAATAGTAAAAAGTTTTAGTAGGGGTTAGTAGGCATTTTATTAGATAGAAGCGAATATTTTAATAATTTTTTAAAAGTTGCACTTGTGGGAAATAATCGGATATGTTCAGGTAAATTGCCCCACCATTTGACGCCGATAAAGGAGATGCAACGGCGTTGGTAATTTTTATGGTAAAAGGGAGTCTAATCAGGTGTGACAATCGGGTGGGATAGGAGTGAATGTTTTGTTGATGACATATTTCAAAAGGAGTAGAAAGAATTAATTGAAGGTTAATAATTTTGTAAACGAATAAGCAAAGTTGAATAATATAAATTTGATAGATGGTTGAAATGCCCAGGAGTTCGAAATAATGGGAAACAGAGTTAGGCAATCGGATGTTAAGCAAGGTTCTTAGAAACCATTTTTGCAAGCGATAAAGGCGTAAGAGATTGGAGTTCGTAGCGGATCCCCAAAATTGGACTCCGTAGCAGAGGGCCGAGTGTATTAATGAGTTATAAAGAAGGATTAGTATATAGGAGGGAAGAAAGCGGAGATGAGATATCATTCCTTGTCTTTTATTAAGTTTGGTTAAAAGAATATTAGTGAGTATGTAAGTCCCAGGTAAGATCATGCGTCAAATGGATTCCTAAGTATTTAAAAGTATTCATGGCTAGTAATAAGTGTGAATTATAGTAAATAGGCAAATCTGTGGGAACATTTAGCTTATTCCGTTGGAAAAATAGCATGTATTTTGTTTTGTTGAGGTTTAAGGCAAGCGAGTTGGCTGAGTTCCAGTTGCTTAAGTTAGATAAAGTTTGATTAATATTAGTGGTAAGAGTTGCAATACTAGAATCGGCAAACAGCAAGGTTGCATCGTCGGCATATAAGATTAAGTTTGAAGAGGCAAGTGTTGAAGCCAAGTCGTTGATAAAGAGGTTAAATAATAATGGTGAAAGGATAGAGCCTTGTGGGACACCTATATTGCGAATCAGTAGTGAAGACGAAGTATCATGGGAGATTAGATAATAGGACCGATCAGTAAGAAAGTCGATGAGCCAGTGAAGTGGGGGGCCGCGGATATTGAAGAATGAGGTTAATTTGTGAATTAGAAGTTGGTGAGACAGGGAGTCGAAGGCTTTGGCGTAATCTAAAAATAAAGAAACAACATAGCTGTTTTTGGACATGTGAAAAGATATGTATTCAGTTAATTCATAAGTACATTTTTTCAAGTACAGTTTTTCAAAAATTTTTGAGAATATTGGTAAGATAGAGATTGGTCGATGAAAATCACTATGGTCACCATTTTTAAATATGGGACTAATTTTGGCAGTTTTGAGTAATTTGGGAAAAGAACCTGTGGTGAGCGATAAATTAAATAAATGCGTTAGTGGAAGTATTATGCTAGATTTTACTGCGATAATGACATCTGGACGAAAACCTAAAGAGTCGGGGGAAGATGAGAATTTTAATAGCATTATTACTTTTGATATCTCTTCGGGATAAGTGGGAGTAGCAAAGAAAGAATGGGAAGTCCGCGGAAGATTAAAAGAGTATGAAAGAGGAGGGGCTAGGGGCTGAAGAGGAGTAGGTAAAAGAATATTAAGGAACTCAGACAAAATAGAAGAAGTTAGGCTTTGAGGATCTGGTAAGGGGAAGCGCGAAGAATGGGGGCTAGAGAGAAGGTTGTTAATCGCTTTCCATTTTTCTTTGTTTGAGTTAATTTTATTAAACAGTTGTGTACAGTAATTGCGTTTGGCATTTTTGATGATGTTACGCAATAGGTTAGAAAAAGTTCGAAATTTTTTGTTGGTTTGAGGGTTAGGATTGCGCCGAAATTTGCGGTAAAGAGCATTTTTGTGTTATTTGGCGAAGAATGAAAGTATTTACCCAGGGTTTACGGAATGGTTTAACAGCTTTATGGAGGGTGGAGGCAACATGGGGAAAGTAGTGGTCATAACCGAGACGAAAATGGTCACAAACCTTTACAAAGAGTAGATTGATTTCAGTGGAGTTTCCAAAAATTTCTGCCTAGTTGGTAAGTAAAAGGAAGGACTGAAAAATTGCTAATCGGGGAGGAGTGACTAAATGGTGCGTGATAGTTATAGGGATATCAGGAGATATTAAAAAAGAATTGTGTATGTAATAAATTGGGAGATGATCGGAGATGGGCAGATCAAGCGTACCACTGTAATATCCATTTAAATGGCTAGTGAAGCATTGGTCGATCGTGGAAAAGGAATTATGGGCTATAGAGTAGTGTGTGTATGAAGTAATCGTGGCGTTCAGTCCAACTTGGAGCGTTAAATCGGTTAAAGTAATTAAATTGGGTGTTGACTTGTGGAAATCGATATTGAAGTCGCCAAGTAAGATAATTGTCTTAGTATTTACTTGGAGAGTAAGAAGTAGGGATGATAGAAAAGATATAAATGGCTGAAATAGACCAGATGGTGGTCTGTAAACGGTAATAATGATATATTTGTTATTAATAAGGATAGTAAGTATTTCGTAGTTCTCAGAAGCTATGGTAAAATCAGCTAGAACTGTATAATGTAGGGAATCAGAAATATAAGCTACAATGCCTCCACCTCTTTTGGATTGACGGTGGACTGCGAGTGGAGAGTAGCCAGTTAGAGGGGGGATCTCAGTAAGCGAGTGAGTCCATGTTTCTGTAATGGATAGAATTTGTGGCGCGGAGTGAAGATTGGTTAGGGAGGCAAGGAGTGAAGAGAAGTTTGTGTTAATACTGCGAATATTTAGATATAATATGAATAAAGGTAACTGGTTTTGGTTGGGTGTATAATTGTCTAGTAAGACGTTAAGATCACTTAAGGAAATAGAATTAGTAGTGGCAGACATATGAAGGGGAAAATTGAAATAAATTAATTTGGAAATAAGAAGATTTATAATAAAATTGACAGGTAAGTAGAAAAATTAGTGAATTTTGAGCAATAAATCTGGATATAAAGTTTCTGAACATAGAGGACAGGAACAATTCGTAAGAGCTTAAATAAGAAATGTCACATATTACCACAAGTAAATTAGAATTGTCTGAGCATCCATATATAGAGAATATAATGAAGTTGGCATAGTTAATTATCAAATAGCTAGGTAAAAAAGAAAAATTTAAACCATAAAAAATATTTAGGAATTGTTCAAAGATTTTGCAGGTCATGGAGATTACGCAGGGTAATAGGTTGAGAGGTATCTGATTTACGAATCATGATATTGCCATTATTAACCCATAGGTGCTTGTAATCCAGGTCTTTTTTCTTTTTTTTTGGCTTGCACAAATATATCTCTGAAGTAGGGAGATAGATGATCATTTAGGTAAATGGGGAAATCTTCATTAAATATTTTTGCATCTTCTGTGGTTAGTAGTCTAAAATTCAACTTTTTGTTTCGCAGTAGATTAAATTTAATACTCTTTCTAAGAAATTTTACAACTATCGGCCTAGGTTTTGAATTATTAGTGAATTTCCTGCTGATTCTGTGAACGGCATTTATATCATACTTCGTACAATCTACCTGAAGAGTCGAAGCTATTTTTGTAACTATCTCTTCTAAATTTTCTTGGGGTTTCTCAGAGATTCCTCCAATTATTATGTTTGAGTTATAGGAATACTGTTCAGAATCAATCACTTTCATCTTAATGTTGTCGATTTCCAGTTTAAGTTTGTCGTTCTCTTTTTTTACAGCTTCATATTTTTGTTTATGAGAATTGATTTCGGATTTCAAATTACTTAATTCTTCTCTCATTGAGTCGAATTCTTCAGTGAAGAATTCAAAAGCTTTACTGAGCTCATTCACTTGGTTCTTAACTTTATCGAGATCTTCAAGTTTATTTAATATTGCAGTTAATTTGGATTTGATCCAGATGATTTCTTTATCCATGGGGGTTAATTCTTCCTTATTAGCAACAAATTTAGGAGGTTTAGAAGTTCTCTTTGCGGGAGATGGAGCACTTGTAGAGCTTAAAACGGGTGCTGGGGATTCGGCGGATTTATTACCATCATTTTCAGGAAGGCAGATAGCACACACAATATTTACTAACATCATCGTTCGGTGAAATCATAGTTGTCGAACTCCTCAAAGGAAATATTATTGCAATTTGCATGGAACCATTTTTGGCAAGATCCAGTGCATTGAACAGCCTTATCAGCCAATTTTATGTACTTCTTACATGTGCCACATGACCTAGGGCCCATACTTAGCCATTATAGATGAAAAAACGAGAAGAGGGATTTTACAACAGAGAGGGGCGCCAACAATGATAATTTTATAACAATGTCAAAGTCGTTAAAGAAATTAAAATGCTACTGCAAGTTTGAATATAACGACAAAATAGAATACTGATAAATTTTTCGATAAATACCAGATCAAACAGGTCAAACGGGTCTAGGAGAGTTCATAAACGCAGATCAACAATCACAATACCAAATAGATAGTCTGGGCAATCGAAATCAAGCTTATTCAGCAGGAGAAAAAAAAATCCATGTTAACTTATTCTGAGCGTCATTACCTCATGATCACGTCTAATTTCGTCAGTCGATGCTATTATTCCGGCCACTAATTGTGCCCGTGTGTCTATCTGGATACTGTATACCATTTGTACTTAATGTCCCCACAGATAGCAAATTAAGTGGGTTAAAATCCGGTGAGCGAGGTGGCCATACTATGGACTCATTACGCCAAATCCATTTGTTAGGGAAGTGCATGTTCAGCCATTCATTAGCAATTCTACCAAAATGAAGAGGAACCCCATCGTGTTGGAACCACATCTGTTGACAGATTGCAAGACATGTAACTTTGAACATTTCTTCTAACTTGAAAAGAAATAAAAATAGGGATCCATGTTAATAGGACTGTTTGTGTTTACCTTGGCATCAACAATACCCCCTGAAATTGTTTTACACACAATTTGAATCACCCTGTATGTGTAATAGGGCTTGAAAAACTTTTTAAGAACAGCTATGTCCAACACGTCACTATATACAGCAGTGCTCCCGCTAGCCTATTTTAGGAGGGCGCTGCGCCCTGCCTCGGGAGTATCACGCCCTGCCTCGAGAGTATCACGCCCTGACGCGAGAATATCGCGCCCTGCCACGAGAGTGGCGCGTTCGTTCCCAAAAACAGTGCTTTTCCGCGAAAATAGTTCTGGTTAATTTGCTCTAGCTCTTTCATGTATCCTTCCACACACAATCAGGCTTATACTGTATGCTTATACGTTTGTCATACATTTGGCTCTCTACCTGTGCTCTATTTATTTGTTACCACGTGCTAGTTAAACAATAGTGTTTAATATAGAAAAACAACGTGATCATCAAGGTTGTCGATTGTCGATCAAGGTTTTATACACTGTTTCCAACGTTCTCTTCGTACTATTTTTCTAAAACATGCCTTCAAGAAAGCGAAGAATGTATGTAGATAACTTATCCTCTGACCATCGACCAGTGATGTTTATCTTTGAGGGCTTAAGCATCGATATGAAGATTGGGGTTCGATCTAACCAGGACTTGAAACTCTTCAGAGATATTCTCCGAGAAAATAGTATTCCATACAAGGAGTTATAACCAACGATGACATCAACACATATGTCAGTGCTACAACTAGTGTTATCCATGATGCTATTATTTCCAGTGCCTCCACTGCTAATCGAAAGTGACCTGAACATCTCGACCTCACTCCTTAAATCATTGTTGAAAGGAATTCTTATAGAAAGTTATGGCAGTGCAATCGACTACCTTTCTTCAAGACGAAGTACAACTGGCTTTCTCGCAAGGCCCAGAAAAAGGCGATAAAGTGAAGTCCTTTTCAGTCCAGGACAACTCGCTCTGGAGTACTGTAACGGCCATAAAAGGAAACAGACCCATCCACCTGACGCCACTGCTTACTTCAGATGGCGATGTTGTCACCAGTGATCGTTATAAGGCTCAACTGATCGCCGGATCCCTGGAAAAGCAATTCAACACGACTTGTGAAGAAAATCCTGATAGTCGCTCAAACACTCGGCTTGTCAACGATGTGTGTAACTCCTACAGGCAAACTCTGAGTTTTTATCCTTGCAGAAATTATTAGCATTAACGAAATCGCCGACGTCATAAAGCATCTTAATACCAGGAAGGCAGAAGGTATCGATTCTATCACAAACAGTGCCCTCAAGAACTTGCCTCCTAATGTCATCTCGATTACTACCAGGGTTATAAAGAACAACTTAGAATGAAAGTAACACTCTTTTACCGACAAAACAAGAAATGAAAAAATAAAAATAAATATAAAATGAAAAATTACAAACTGATTCTGTAAGCGCTTTTCAAAAGCTTGGCTTTCGTCTTTCAGCAAACCAAGGAGCACCTCGAGAAAACTTGAGAGACGCTTTATGAAATTGGACCTCCTGGAAATCAATTTCGACTTGGACATCGACAACAGACAATTGAACAGTGCAGGGAAAACGAAACGAGCGGTCCGAAAGCTACGCTTTCACTTCCAAACTCATCCAGAAAGTAACCAGGAGAAAAACACTGAACTAGACAAGAAGCCAGATAGCACCTAGTTAAGTCAACCAGAGGATAAGATGGATTTTTTTCCCATCAGGACGATAGAGTTGATTGTTGATTGACGTGAGACAAGGGACACGAGGAACTAGGACCAGTATTCTGGAAAGATGACCTTTTGGATATCGTCGAAATTGGTTTCCAGGATAAGATGAGGCCTGAAGGTACTTCTAAAGGTGACCGGATGCACAAAAATACCTGCAACCAGAGTTTTGTGCACACCTTTTGCCAAACTTTCCTGTTTTCTACACAAAACCACACGAATATGTGGATTTCCAGTTTCGTGCACACATCTAGCCAAATTTTCCTGTTTTCCGTCGAAAACCACCCAAATGGTTTATTATTGGAATGGTCTTTCATCTTTAGAAGCAGCTTTTTCAGCAACACATGGACGCCCTTTCCAATAGGAGGTAAATCGAAATCGTCGGCAATAGAAGTATTTGTTGCAGCTCTGCTGTCAAGTTGCGCAATGTTTCTCAAAGTAACGTTTTGGAAGGTTTGGAGGTCCTTGCATCAAGACTTACATATTGTTGCCCAGGCAAGCATACTAAAAAGCAAGATGGTTCGGATTACCATCGTGTATAGCAATAGTTTGCAGTCCAATCCAAGCGCGCTATTCTCGCCCCAGAAGATCTACCAGACTGAATTTTCCCATCTTTGCGTTGTTGATGGCGTAGAAGACATGGTCGCCCCAATTTATCTTGGCATCTGTTACCTATCCGAGGTATTTGTAATGCTTCACCGATTCGAGCTCTGTAACATTAAGGAAAAGAGGACTCAGGGGGTTTTCGAAGTTTCTTCGTAATGAACATCGCCTTTCATTTGTCAACATTTAGATTTAGTCTCCACTTAGCATACCAATTCTCGCACAGATGTAAGCATTTTGCAACTGAGATATGACGTGGGTGGGATTGCGGTCAGTAGTCAAGATGGACGCGTCATCAGCGAACAGATATAGATTGTACTTTGTAAATGTTGGGATGTCGTGGATATCATTTTTTGGGTTTAATCTTCACATCTTTTTTGAGATTAACTCTCCAACTTTACTAAATGCGCGTTCAGAAGGCACACACGGTGCACTAACACACGGTGCTAGCTGTGATACGGTATAATATATTTTCTTCAGGAACCTGCCAATATTTTAAAGGATTTTCAGATCTTTTAACATACACTGAGTTAGCAAAACTCATGGGATAGTTACTTACTATCTGGTCGGGCCACCTCTGGCCCTGTGGAGTGCAGCAATACGGCGTGGTAGTGAGTCTGCAAGTCCCTGGTACACTTCTGGAGGCAGTTGACACCAGATAGTCTGCAGAGCCGAAGATAGTTGCCGCCCGTTCGTGCCCGGAGCCTGACTTCAACAGCATCCCAGATATGCTCGATGGGATTCATGTCATGGCTCCGGGCTGGCCAGCTCAGTCGTTGGACCTCTCCTGCATGCTCCTCGAACCATTTGCGGACGACATTGGAGCGATGTGGTGGAGCATTATCATCTTGAAAGCCTGCTACGTCGTCAGGGTGTTGAAATGTCAAAAACGGGTGCAGATAGTCTCCGATGAGTTGACGATACCGTGGACCATTCAACGTTTGGTCCAGGATAACCAGAAGGCCCATTCCAAACCAGGAAAATGCACCCCAGACCATCACTGACGCCCCACCACCCTGCACCACCGCCTGTTTGCACGATCCATCGTTTCGTGAGGTCTGCGCCACACACGGTGCCTCCCATCAGCGTGGTGCAGTTGATATCGTGACTCATCTGATCATATGACGTTACGCCACTGTTGCAGGGTCCAGCCAAGATGGCAAATGCACTCCGGAGTGTCCGATGACGCTGGGTAAGCATTGGCACCCGTGTAGGGCGACGGCTGCCAAATCCGAGGGCATGCAGATTCCGACGGATTGTCCACCGAGAGACGTTTCTAGTGCGGCCAGTATTGAACTGGTCTGTCATTTGCTGAACTGTTGTGCTCCTGTCTCTCTGAATCATTCGTCCCAGGTGTCGCCGGTCACGATCATTCAGGGCAGCTGGACGCCCGGTATGGTGCCTGTTGTGGACTGTGATGCCTTCATCCAGCCATTCCCGATACACCCTGGAGACAGTTGAGCGGGGAAAGCCAAATTCCTGCACCACTGCCTAAATGGAACATCCCATGCGTCGGGCACCTACTATCATACCCCGTTTAAAAGACGTCAGCTCGCGACGACGTGCCATTTCTGATTAATCACTTATCCACGCTCTTCCCACAACGTCTAATGGTCCATTCCCAGAATCCGTTACCTCTGTGAATTCGTGAGCCATGCCCATCAATCAATATGCTTGCTATCCCATGAGTTTTGCTAACTCAGTGTATATCTGCAATGTAATTGTGAATTACATTTTTTATATTAAATTTGTTATCAATGCTTTTAGTTGCAATTTCAATCTATCTATCTAATTCAACCCAACTATTACTATCATTCACAGGAAAATCATTTACATTAAGTCATTCGTTGTTGTTGGTGACTAAATTACTATTAGGATGTAAATTTGATAACTCATTTTAACACATTTCTAGCTCTATCCAGAGCTTTCTTTTATTTTAAATCCAGAAATATTAAATCTTGGATCAACGATAGTTGAAATTGCCAAAAAACTGTTGTCTTCTGCACAGGGTTGCTAGGTTCAAACACTATTCGATCGCCCAATCGGGGAACTTTAGTAGCCCAAAATCGCCCAATGAATGTAAATAGCCCTTTTTACCTGAATTTCCTTGACCACTTTTCAGGTCCCTGACTTTCCCTGACCACTTTTCAGGTCCCTGACTTTCCCTGACAACTTTACAGGTTCCTGACTTTCCAGAATGTGGGAATTTCGCAAATCTACATACTGTGTTACAGATAAATTATTTAGGGATTTGAAGGAAATTAGTGGAAGCGTAGGTAACATTAAATAATGCGACACAGTCATAGTTATTCATGGATAAATTAATTTTATTCATAAGCTAAATAAAAGTAAGGACCGGACGCCCTCTGTCACGAGGGTGCCTTAAATTGTTTTTCGAATACAAAGAAAAAATTACTGCTTGCAATTTAAAGTTCCGGAAAAACAAGTAAACCCTGTTCAGTTGATTTAGCGAAACTAGTAAAGCTTGATTTCGTTATATAATAAAAAAAAGAAGAATGGTATTAATAGGGCCTAAGCCGACTAACAAAATTCTATACTGAATAGGACTTTACAACAATAATAACGATTCCCTGTTGAGGGAATCCATTGGAAAAATAACTTCCGATGAAAAGACCTTAAAAGCTTGTAAAGTATCAGTTCTTTGGCTTCTAAGATAACCGCTGCAGAAAGCGGCGACGCACAATGCGTTTAAGGACTGGCAGAGGGCTCATTTTCTAATAGAGAAAATAGAAAAAAAATCGGGCAATCAACAAGCGCCAGAACATTAATTTATCTACGCATTGGCTTAACTTTACACTGCGAGAGCTATGAGCGGTGTTTAAGAGTGAGAAATAGACTCGTTGTCATTTTGTGAAAGAGAGAGAGATATAAAAGGGAGGTCACCTTGAAATATTGGGAAGAGTGCGCCCAAATCCTCCTCGTCCAGTGCTTGAGTTTCTTCTGCGTTTATTTACTTGCTATTCTTGTATTAGCAGGCGTATTTATCCCGGACGCGGGTGAAATTTAAGGCGTTTACAGCATTATTCTATATAAGCAAAAAAAATAAGTTGGTTTTTTGTAACAAGTGCTAATTGCTGACGCAGGAGGACTTATTGTTCTTTGTGCTATAGCATTAGTGATTCCGTTAGGATCAAGTTTGCTGACAGCCGTTAGGCTGTGCTCTTGAAAGGCGTTAAGAAACGAT
>JAHWFO010084856.1:0-11971 GCA_023313115.1 Rhysida immarginata
CAGGAATCATTTTCCACAAAAATAAATCAAAAATACGTAACTAAAATGAAAATACGTTACTGAAAGACAATCGAAACGAAATTGAAATTGAAACCATGATCGAAAAATTGTTTATAAACTATAATAAAATACTTCAAATACAAAGTAAACGAAAAGATAAACTTATCAGTCCGTGATCGGCGTGTGAAAGAATTATTAATCAGCTACTCTCGTGTTTAGCCATGTGTTTTGCATCATCTTCACTCACTTTCGGCCATGACAGTTCTGGGCATGGAGCTTCCCAATTTGCTTCAAGTTACAACAATAGGATTCGGAGTCTATCTTTAATATACGTCATTGGTTCCAACCACGGTCTGTAGATATTCATGGTCATCGAGCTTCGGCCATTTTCCATTGTTTCGAGAAGCTAAGGGAAACAGATCGCGCCAGGTGCCGCATAAATCGCATCAGGGCTGAACGGGAACTGCGATAGAGGTTTTTCATTGAAACTGAAAATGAAAGTAAAGTTTCTATCTGTCGATAGGGCGGCGCTGCAGGCGTTTTGGGGCCGATTGTACATACAGCGCCACTTTTCAATAGAGTTCCCGCCCTATTGGGAGCTAGAAACTTTAGCTTCATTTTAGCAATGGAGCTCGATGACCATGAATATCTATAGACCGTGGTTCCAACTTAAATTTTCAAAACACAACTGATGACGAGAGGAATCTCGAAAACGTTTTTGTTTGCATTTATAAATTATTTGAAATGAAAATTATCCCTTCCAAAGTTTGCCAAAATAAGACGAAATTTTCTTCAATTACGTTCTCCAAACCGTCTTATTCTTGCTACACGTTTATATCATATTCCCATAAGTACCTACAAGACTTCATTCGCGCTCGGATCGTCGGCTGGGAAGGATCTCCACGACTGTGAGATTGCTTGTTCGATAAGGAAGCCATTATCTGGGAAATAAATAATAATAATAATAATAATAAAGAGGAGTGCTCAAGAGAAGTTAAAGTGAACCTCTCTTATCAATAGACGCTATTTTTACGCCAACCCTATTTAATATACAAGGTAACTTACAGAATTAAGGCAAAAACATTCGAAAGAGGCCTAAGCGGGCCGACATGGGGGAGCCCCCCCCCCCAGGACTAACAAGAGCCGAGCTTCCTCGGCAGGGAAAATTGATGAGAAACGAATTAAATTAAGCGATGGGCCCCACTCATCGGGAAGCCTATCACGTAATACGTCCCCAAGACCACATAAAGCCCGCAAAGAGGGACAGAATAAAGCTAATCCGAATAAAGTTAATCCTGATAAAAATAATTCTGACAAGAATGCCCAACCACCCAAGAAGAAAAACGGTAAACGCAATAATCAGATGGAAGAAAATAATACCCCATCAACATCTAAACTATCGAACGAAGGAATCCCAAATAATATGGATTCATTGACTCCGGATAACGAGACCGTCGCTCAACCGCCCTCTCTGGGGGACGGTTTTCAACCAAACTTTCATGATCTTTTGAGAGTAGCGGCCCGTCCCTGGTTGCTGGTTTCAGCCAACTCAACCGACCTAAACAATAAAGAAGATTTCTCTCCCGCATTTATCAAAAGAATAATAAATTCCCTTACTGGAGGATCACCCACTGTAAATATGTTGCAATCGGGGAAATTCCTCGTTAAATTCTCTTCCACAGCACTGGCTGAACGATGTGCTGGTTTTAGGGATATAGGTTCAATTAAACTAACATATGAAGTTCCTAGATTCCTGACTTCATCAATCGGCACTATACACGGAATCCGAACGAATGTCACACTGGAGGAACTTCAGGCAGAAAGCAAGACTGGCAAATTCATCACAGGCATAAGAATTTCTCCCCCACCCTTTCAGGGTGCAAAGTACACGAAAGCTACTATTTATTTCTGTACCCCCTCGCCTCCGGAAAAAGTGGTTTTTGAAAATGAGATTTTTGCTGTCACTAGACCCCCACCGCGCCCAATGCAATGCGCAAAATGCCACCGCCTGGGTCACACTAGGTTTAGATGCTCTAACTCACCCACATGCTCAAAATGTACTAGCGAGGACCATGAAAGAAAAGATTGCACCGCTAAGGAGTTCATTTGCATAAATTGTACTGGTGGGCACTCGCCTTATTACAGGGGCTGCCCCAAATTCAGATATGAGGCATTAATTCGCACTAAAATGATTAACCTATATATATCGTACTACCAGGCCAAGAAATTAGTAGACATGGAGCTAGGCGGAGCAGGCCCCAGCCAAAAAACCTACGCATCTCGTCTTTTTGAAAGAAGCTCCCCTGCTGTTGACCCTACTCCCACTCCTACGTCTATTCCTCATTTTCAATTGTCTCAAGACTTATATAGCCCATCTCAAGATTACTCTTCACACCCAAATTATAATCAAGACTTCATGACATGCACCACAAGCGGCCGCGAAAGTTCCCCTCCTGCAATGAATGCCAGTTTTCCCCCATCACCAGTTTTCCAACAGAATGAGCTCAGTGATAGCTTCGCGCAAATTCATTGGTCCCAGCTCACACCTTTTACAGCAGAGACTGTAGCCCGCGACTCCTCAAAAGAAATGAATATGGACGTAACGATAACTCATGCCCCTACACGTAATAAAAATGATTCCGCCCTTCCTGACCCCGATGAAGCCTCCAGTGACCCTCTAAAGACCTTTATCTCTACTATGATAGGAATGGTACCTTCAAATAACTTTGATAACGCGAGGGGGGTGGAAGCCACCCTGGAAATAATGGGGAAAAACTTCCATCACTTACCTCGATGGTATGTAGATGTGTCGACTTGGTTTCAGGAAATGTTATCTCCTATCCAGCACACCTGTCAGCACGGCCAGCACGACCATTCTGCCCCCAAAGATGATCAACGTCGTTCACTGGAATGCTAGAGGTGTCCTCGCCAATTGGGAAGATATTATTCTTCTGCAAAGAAAAGCAGATATTTTCACGGTTTGCGAAACTTTCCTGAACGTGGAATCGAATATACCACTAAACAATTCAATTACTTACCTAAACAACAGAAATTATCACGGAGGTGGCAACTTGGTTGCAGTGAATACACACATCCCCCACTATATTAACTACAAGAGACATTTAGATTCTATTGCAATTATAGATCTGGTAGTGTTCTTTTGTGATACCTGGCTGCACATTTATTGTCTGTACATCCCGGGTTTCATTAAGAAAGCAACTTGGGAGAGGCTAATAAACTCACTGACCCCACCATTTATAATCATAGGTGATCTAAATGCCAAGAGCCCTCTGTGGGGATGTGAAAATTATAACCAAAATGGGAATTATCTAGAGGACTTGTGCATAAGACATAACCTACGACCTTTCTTTACCCCTGACTTCACTTACCACCCCCCCAGGACTGAATGGTCTCCGTCCAATCTGGATATTGCCTTCTCCTCTTCCAACTGGCCCTTCCCCACGCACATCTCCTCTGTTGCGGGCACCTATGGAAGTGACCACCAGCCTATCCGCCTAACCATCCGACCAATTCACCCATGCCCAACTAAAATTCATAGGCCCAGACCCTGCACCTCCCTCCCTCTGCTCGACACCATTTTAGTCACCGACGACAATCGCTCCCACATATCTCATGACATACAACATCAAATCCTCCTTTATCAAAATAAATCTTCATCGAACGTCCCAGTGAATAGAAGCATCCCCCCCAGGCCCCGCTGGTGGTCACCGGAATGTGAAGCGGCCATTTGGATTAGGAATAAGTCCAGAAGGCAATTCCTCAAATGCAGATGTCCGTATTGTTGGAACCTCTCTAAAAAAACTAAAGCCAGGTGTAAGAGAGTCCTCAGAAAATACCGTCGACTATACTGGTCAAACTTTATCGCCAATAGTAGACACAATAACATTTGGAAAGTGCTGAGGATAATGCTCCACCAACCAAAACACGTCATTTCGCTAATCCAAAATCATGATGGATCAATGAAAAACCCTGAAGAATCGGCCGCAGCCATACTTAAGCTCACGGTGGGAGCGCCGACTAAGAAACTCCCCAATTGGCCTGCCCCCTTACCTACATCCTTCACATCAGAGATCCAGCGGAACCAATGGGAACAACCTTTCACCATCTCTGAACTAAAGACAGCTTTAAGAAGCAAATCCAATGCTCCAGGTCCTGACAAGCTCCGTAATGGCACCTTCGCCATGCTGAGTAGCTTCCAACTCCAATTACTTCTAAATTCCTTTAATAAATCTTGGTTGACGGGCATCATCCCCAGCAAATGGAAGGAGTCGTATATTCATCCTATTTTGAAACCCAACAAACCACCCACTCATCCACGCAGCTACAGGCCAATAGCTCTGACCTCCTGCCTCATAAAAATTATGGAAAGGATGATCATCAACAGGCTCCAACATTTCTTGGAAACTCATAACGTCCTCCCCGCTTGTATCACTGGCTTTCGAAAAGGTTCAAACTACACCTTCCCTACCATCAAACTGGTAGATTCAGTATATGCGGCCTGGGAGAAAGGGGAAGCCCTGGGAGCTATCTTTCTCGATCTGGAAAAAGCCTATGATGCAGTGGAACATGAGATTCTTTTGAACAAAATGATTAATTTCTCCTTACCAACACGAATGATCTCATGGGTGTCATCCTTCCTAAAAAACCGGCGAGTTGGGATTAGGCACCCAGGAGGCACTGTCTGGCAGATACAATCGAAAGGCCTACCGCAAGGATCCACCTTGAGCCCTGCTCTCTTCAATATAGTCACTGCAGATATTGCCCAAGCCCTACCTGAAGGAACTGATATAAATATTTTTGCGGATGACATCGCTATATGGAACTCCGACCAGTCCCTACCCAAAATCAAGAGCAGCCTGCAAGCTGCCTGTAATTCACTGACCGGATGGGCCAAAGCAAACCTAATGACCTTTTCTCCGGATAAATCTGTGATTGTGTTCTTCGTGAAAAATGGTCCACTACCCCAACCCCTCATTTATATGGACAACACAAGACTCCCCGCTAGAAGATCCCATAAATTCCTAGGCGTCATTCTGGATGGTAAACTGAGGTGGCAACAACACGTATCCCGTTTAAAAGAGCAGCTAAGGAAAAACCTGGCCAGAATTAAGCGCATCACTAGAGCTTGTTGGGGCCCTCCATGGTCAGAAACGTCCACTCTTCTATCATCCTTAATACAAACAACTGACCAATCCGATCTTTTCCTCCTGCTGGCCTCTAAAACATGCAGTGAACAACTAGCTAGTCTGGAGAGGAAAATCATAAGATCTTGTCTCCATGCTACACAATCCTCCCCCAACCAATTATTATACGCTGATTCTGATCTAATCCCTACTCCCTTGAGATGGGAAGCTAAAGTAATTTCAACAGCTTACTCTTACCTACAAGCATCTGAATCCTTCAACGAAAATCTTTCCTTCGCGGAGAATTGTTCCATGCTCTTTAAATCTAGTAAGATCAAATGTCTCCTTCTAGATATTCTCACTAAATTCGAATGTGCGGACTTGCTCCTGGCTGGCAGGGACACCATTGCCTCTCCACGTAACCCTGGCATTAGCCCGGAAATCGTTATGCTCCCGCCGGAACTCAGTGCAAAAGACCCACCTGAATTTGTTAGGCCCATTGTATCAGAAATCCTGTATAACCACTTTTACGATCACAGGAAGATATTCACGGATGCGTCCCTAACCCCAGGAGATACTTGTGGTGGTATAGGCATCTATGAGAAAAACAGATGCATTATCTCATGTAAAATTGAACCTGCAACCAGCGCAACTATGTTAGAACTAGCCGCCATTTATAAAGCCTTAACACAAATAGCCCTACAACCACCTGCCAAATACTTAGTCATCTCTGATTCCAAATGTTCAATCATGGCAATCAAAAAATCCCTGGACTCGGGCAGATGGTTCCACCGCGATGTGTTGGGGCGCATTATTTCTCTTATCGAGTCACTCTCCTCAGCCAATTTTACCATCAATCTCTTATGGATCCCGGGCCACAAAGATATAAAGGGCAACGAAGTTGCAGACCACCTAGCCAACTGGGCCAGATCTTCTAAAAGAACCGCCAGGAAAGTTCACCTCGATCCCAAAAGCTTGAAAGCTTACACCAATAGCAAGCTTATGGTGCTCTGGAACGACGACTGGTGCGCCGACCCCAGAGGCGGCCACTACAAGAACCTCAGGCCCACTCTCCTGGCAAACAAAAAAATTACTCCGAAATGGCTCACATTCGATCAAAGATCCTTACTCTTCAGGCTAAGAAGCGGCCACGCACCAATCAAAAGTTTTTTATATAAGCTAAAAATCGTTGCATCAGACAAATGCTCATGCGGGGCACCGGAAACTGTCGACCACATTCTGCTTGAGTGTCCTAATTACCGACAACAGAGGGAGCACATGTCCCAACTAACTACCTTCCCCTTTACTGTTGCCAACATCCTCTTAATAACTCGGGGTGGAAAGCGTAAAAAGCGGAGAAATATACTTTCCCTTGTCCAATTTCTACAAGATACGAACCTTCTCGATAGAATCCTCGGCCCTCTCAAGACCGTGGATCCCCCCAGTGACTTGAACTGAACTTTCACATCTGTAATTGAAGAAATCAGCTAGTCTCCCCTTTGGAGGGAGATGAAAGCTGCATTGAACTGAACTGAACTGAACCTACAAGACTTTCAACTCGTCAATAATTAGAATAACATCTCCCATTAGTGAATTTCCAGAACTTCTATACAGCATCTAATTTCTTCGTAATTTTCCTTCAGAATAATCTACAAGAACTTCACCACTCAAGGCACAACAACTGGTGAATTTGTTTATATTATTATTTAAATCATTTTATTTATACAATAATTACACTGTATTTAAACAAAAGTCATACACCTAAAAGTAATAGTTGGTGAACATGCTAAATCATTTCTAAAAAAATTAATTTTTATTTCTATCACGTCTAGAAAACAAATTAAAGGAAAACCTGTTTATTTTTAACTAAAATGTATTTAATGCTAAATTGATTGCATTTGTTGATATTCAATATTTGATTACCGTAAGACAGGGTCAATGTGGCCATGTGAGGTGATTGTGGCCATTTTGACGATTATTGGAAAAATTACTTATTGTTAATAAGCATGCAAAATTTTAAGAAAACCAAGTTAATAACTTAAAAGTAAACAATGCGGAGAATCAGTAGTTAACTTTTATTTTGAAAAGAAGCAATTTTTATTATTTTTAATACATCATTAACATTTAGTTAAGTGGGGTTTTAAAATCGCAGTCCCTAAAAGTAAGCCCTGCGAAATAAAATCTATCCAAAATATGATCATGTGTGTATTATAATTTCATTTACTGATATTTAATCTTCTAAATTCCAAAGTATCGTATTCATACTTCCGGTGTCATGGCAGCCCCCACAAAGCGAGCAACGTAAAATAGGAAACTTACTAAAATGGTAATATTATTGCTTCATAAAGAAATAAGAATTATCGCCATTTTTATTAAATTTATGTGTATCATGCCAAAGCCCGGAGCAAGAAGAAATAAAGTGTAGATTTAAAGTGTAGAAATAAAGTGTAGATCTGGATATTATTAAAATCGCGGTCGATAACGTTAAAACAGGGGTAATGAGCCAACGAAAAGCGTCGCAAACGTATGGTATACCATGAACAACATTGCAAAACAAAGTGAACAATGTGCATACTTCTAAGATAGATGGTCAGACTGTGCTTTCAAAGTTTGAAGAAGAGATGTTTAACCACCATTTAGTTGTGCTCTAAGAGTTTGGATTTCCATTAACTCGAATGGATCTTCGAACAATAATACAAGACTATCTAAATCATCAAGGAAGGAAAGTCTGTCAACTCAAGAATAATAAACCAGGAGTTGAAATTCATCCGTTTCTATTCTTTCTTTCTTTCTTTTTTTCTTCCACGGTCTTCCCTCCTCTTTTTAGGAGATGACCTATCTTCTTGAGCTGAGTCAGGTTGTTATTGTTCTTCTGTCATTTGGAGTGCCTTTAGAGAAGGGGAGAGGAGTCTTGTGAGTAAATTAGATTTATTTAGAAATACTTTGATAGCTGATAGTATAAATCTGAAATGAGTTTTAGTTTCTGGATTTAAGAGGAGGATAGTAGGGAGATTGTAGGATATTTTCCTTATGTCAAAAAGGTTGGTTAGTGTTTTTCTATGTTGGTTGTAAAGGGGGCAGTCGAATAGAATATGTTCTAAGGATTCAGTTTCACCACATTCGCAATCCGGGGAGTGATATAGATTGAGGCGAGACAAGAAAGCTTTGGTTGGCAGGTGTTCAGAGCGGAGCCTGACCATGAGAGATAAGTCCTGCTTAGAGAAATTCGGTGGAAGGGGAAGAGTTTTTGTGGTCAGAGTTGTCATGTTTTTAAATTTGACAGCCGTGTTGCGGTGAATCCATTCCTCTCTCCATATCTTTGTTTGTTGCTGATCAATTTTGGGTACTAGATCTTTAGTGGAATGTGGCAATTGTATCTCTGTACCAGAAATTCGTCCTAAGTTCGCTAGTTGATCAGCTCTTTGATTGCCTACAATGGTGGAATGGCCCGGACACCAGAGGAGTATTATGGTGATGTTTTTGCCTTTAAGGTTTATTATTGCGCTAGCTATTAGGCCAATCTGGGAGGTCGTTTTCCAGTTGTCTCTGGATAGTACTTTACGTAGTGCCAGTAGGACAGACTTTGAGTCTGATATTATTAGGTGCTTGTTAATAGATTGAGTTGAACCATTGATGTATGATATTGCCTTAAAGATGGCCCAGAATTCTGCGGAGAATGATGAGTGCGATATGGGGATCTTGTTGTATATTGCAACGTCCTCCGACCATATGCCAATGCCTGCCTCTTTCTGGTTGGGGTCGAGCGATGCATCTGTGTACCATTTCCGGAACTCTTCATACTGTCTAAGGAGTTTGATGTTGTATATAGAGGTGATGACCTTTGGGTTATTGTTCTTCTTTGAAATCTCCGGTATGTCTATGTGCTGTGTCCAGTCCACTGTGAACAGGGCTGGGAAGGGGATGGTTGAGTACGGTTGAAGTTGCAGATTAAATAGTTCAAATTTGAATAACATCTCCCTTGCTATCTGACTGATCTTTTCTGATTTGAATATTTGATTTATTAACGCTGCCGTCGGGGATTGTTGCATCTGCAAATTCTTCAATTGTAGGGTCCTCAGGACGAACTTGAGGAAGGCCGCCGGCCATCTGATTTCAGTTGGTGGACAGTTGCTATACGAGTAGAGGACATCTATTGGTGTACTTTTGAGTGCCGATAAAATACGTCTCAGGATTGTATGTTCAAGTTCAAGTACGAATGGGGATCCAGCTAGTTTGAGGAGCCAGGATCAGATATGGTGCATAGTAGTTCGTCAGATTTTGAATAAGTGCTGTGAATAGTGTCCCTGCAACCCTGGAGTTTGGGCCCCAGCTGTACTTACAGATACGTGTGAATAGTCCCCAGTATTTGGTTAGTTTTGTTCTAATTTTGGAGCATAGAGGAGACCATGATAAGGTGTATGTGAATGGTATGCCTAGATAAGTGTGCTGTAGACGGACTGGAATTCTTTCGTTTTTCATGTACAGGTTAATTTGAACTTTCGTACGTTTCCTATAGAATGTTATTACAGCGGACTTATCTGGTGAAAAGGATAGACTGTTCGCTTCGGCCCATTGTTGGAGGTTGTCCAGGGTTAGTTGGAGTTCCGATCGGACTCTTGGAAGTGCTTGGTCACTTGCCCAGATTAGAACGTCATCTGCGTAGGTTAGAAGATTGGTACCTTGTGACTTTGTTTTTGTTATATCATAGCAGTAGATGTTGAATAGGGTCGGGCTGAGAGCTGAACCCTGTGGTAGACCACTAGATGTTTCAACCTGGTAATCCGTTTCGATAAGAATGGCTGCAAATATGAGCCTAAGCCGAGCCAGAGTCACTGACGACACACTCGGAAAGTTTTACCAAAATTTGAAAAATACTCTTTGTGACATTCCAACATCCAACCTAAAGTGATGAGACAAACCTAAGTGATGAACCTGGTAGACAGAAGATTACTTGCAAAAGAGGGAAAAAATATCCTATCCAAATCATGAATTCATCGAAAGCCAGCATTTCCCTGATGGTCTCAGCTGCTGCCGATGGCACATTTCTTCCCGTGCATGTAGTGTACAAAGCTGAAAGGCTGTATAACAATTGGTGCGAAAATGGAGCTGATGGAACTTTGTACTCTGTTACAAAATCAGGGTGGTTTGATACCTTATGTTTTGGAAAAAAATAATTTTAACATTATACTTCCGTACTTTCACAAGCTGCAGGGGAAGAAAGTAATGATTGGGGACAATCTCTCTTTACATTTGAGCATAAAAGTTCTGGAGGAATGTGAGAAGAATGATATTCTTTTTGTTGTTCAACCACCAAACACCACCCACATCACTTAGCCACTCGAAGTGGCTTTCTTCAGGTCATTTAAAGGGCAATGGAGGAAAATTCTAAACACGTTCAAAAACTGTGCCAATGGAAAGAAAACAACCACTATTCCGAGAATTTTGAAGAAACTCCGGGAAAGGGTACATGCTAACAACAAGAAGAACATTTTCAGAAAAGCAGGAATTTATCCTGTGGATCACACCCGTCCCCTTAATATGTTCACGGGCTATGAAGTTCAACAGGACCCTAACATTAGAGAAGGAGTAGGGTCCACTTTTCTTAAACATATGGATACCTTTATGAAGGAGATGATTCCTGAAGCCAGTCCTCGCAAAAGAAAAAACCCAATTTCTCCTGGAAAGAACATTATTGCTAATAACACGGAGCCAAAGAAAAAGAACTAAACATCACAATTAGTAAGGAAGGATTTATTTTCCGATGACTCAGATTCTGATAGGGAAAGCATCCTCTTGAGTACCAATGATCTTTCACATCAAGAATCGCCCAAATATAATGTGAAAGATTGCAAAGTTGGCGATTTCGTTGCTGGTATATACGAAGGTTCTGTTTTTCCTGGAAAGGTCTCGAGCAAAAGCAAAGATGAAGCAGTTGTTTCAAAAACGGTTTCAAAAAGTTCAGGGAATTGAAATGGCCGGTGAAGATCGACATAATTGAGTATGAAAAAGACGAAATTTTCATACTTTTGCAGGAGCCAACTCCAATAAACAAAGAGAGTGTACTTAAAATACTGGAAATGAATCAATTTTGGACCCACACGTTATAGCCAAAGTTTGACTACAGAAAGAAGTTCAACAGTTCAGATGCGTTTTATTCTAGTCATAATTTTTATACCGTATTTTTGTGATAATTTCTACTACTACTGTGATATATTTGATTCTTTCCAATGCTCATTTTACTGTCATATTTTGTGATAAAATACATGTTGTGATAATACATTCTACAATAGTTTTGTATGGCTATATATTTTGAGGAAATAAAGCGTTTCTTTTTGCCAGAAAACACCCCATATGGCCGATATTTGTTGCAAACATTTTTAAAAATATTTTAATGGCCACATAGACCCCAGTTGTGGTGAGAATGTGGCCTGCAATGGAAAAACTATGGCTGGCCACATTCACCCCATTGTTGGGGTGAAAGTGGCCACCACTATTTTTTTTTTTTTAAATTGGATTTAAAGTAATTGCAGAAACAAAATTCTTCACATTCCTCAACCTCTAAGTAAGACCTACAAAATATACACCAGTTGAAGTTTTAGCAATATACCATAACGAAATTATTTGAGGTTAATGGTTCAAAACTGGCCACATTCACCCCGGTTTACGGTACTAACTTCAAAATTTTTAATTCAATCAAACTGAAATTAAGAACTAACAAAAAAAAACAACAACAACAACAACAAACAAAATAAAACACACTCACACACACTTACACATACTCACACACACACACACACACACACACACACACACACACACACACACAC
>JAHWFO010084860.1:0-21036 GCA_023313115.1 Rhysida immarginata
ATTGAGCCTAAACTTCATAGTAATGTAGATCTTGCCTAGAGGAATCTAGAAACTGGATTTTACGCCTTTACGTACCTAAATAGCACATAGATATGTTGCCCTCTCTGAATCCCACCCCCGTAATTCCGACCTCCGCATACCAATCAAAACCAAACTAAATAGTGCAGATGGACATGCCCATAGTAAGCTACGTTCCGAATTTCAATCTTCTATCTCAAAAAAATGTAGAAATTATGAAGGGGACGGACTGACATTATAAAACCAATAAGTAGCTCCATTCTAATTCTACTTACGAGGGTTAGTCAAATGAAAACCGTAAGTATTTTTTTACAGCTCCTTTATTACAGACAGAGATGGCAAGGTTGTTAAAAAGAAGGTGGCCTCTATCGGCCGATTTCTCTCAAAAGCACTCGCATTGCCTTCTGGGATTGTGACGTCATCTGGAAAGTTGGCAGCAGGCGATTCGCCCCTTTTAACATAACAAAGCTGAGATGGCTGGAGTTCCATGTGCTTTTGCTAATAATAAACGCAATTATTTATGATTTTTAGTCCATTATTATAATGTAGAGTGGATTTATTATATTTCCATGCATTTATTCTTCTCATGGCAATAGATACGAGCAAAATTTCATTAAATGAGCAAACCCCCCACCCTTTCTTATAATGAAAAAGAGCACACTCGTAACGAGCAGGAGATGTGCTCTTGATACGAGTGTTATAACGCAAAAATCCAACAGATTGCACTACGAGAAAATCGAAAGTTAAGAGAAAATTTGAAACCTGAGAGAGAAGTTTAGAAAATAAAATATACACAAGACTCTTCGCTTTCATCCTCACCTTCTTCACTCGTACCAAGTAATTAAAACTGTTCAGTGCCTTCAGATTCATTTGAAGACTATAAACCACGTTGGGAAAAACGACGACGTGCGGTACGCTTTCACTCTCAAATTGTAATTTGAGCAAAACGAAAGTGTTCGGTCAGACTCAAACAGAAAGTAATCGGGTATGTAGGCATTACTTTTTTTTCTTCCTATCATATTTTTACTAATTTTTACAACCATACAGTTATCGGCAGACGTTTTAATGCCAAATGACTGAATGCTGTATACAGGTTAATCGTTGAAGAACTGCTTTGACGAGGTGGCCTCGCTTTTGCACTATTTGCTTTTGTATTTCAGTGCTAAACGTATATAAATAGATCTTTTATTTGCAATCTCTGAATTTTAAACACATATTATTCCAATAAATTATTTATATAAAACCTTTTCTTCATTTATATTGGTGATAGATAGTAGAAATAGGCTGGAAAATAAGGGTCCCCCCCGCTATTCCCTATAGTTTTCTATGGCGTTCGTCTGCTCCAAACCTTCCAGTTGACGTCACACGTCAGCAGCCATTCACCACCGATCACCCCGATAGAGGCCACCTTCTCTTTAACAACCTTGCACACCATTTTTCAATGTAGTCCCGACGATCTTTTCAATGCATTTCCGCCACCGAGTCGGGAAGGCATGGATACCTCGGGAAAAAAAAATCTTCATATAATGGAGATCTTGATTATAGGAATATGTATACCGAATTTCACTCCTTTATATGCTAACCTTTTGGCTCCCTCTAATTTTCACCCCCAAAACTCCGACCTTAGTGAGCTAATCAAAACCAAACTAAATAGTGAAGGTGCAAATGCCCATAGTAAGCTACATTCCGAATTTCAACCTTCTACCTCAAAAAATGTATAAATGATGAAGGGTGATTCAAATCGTGTATAAAATAAAACCAATAAGTAGCTCCATTTTACAGATTATGAGCACTTGAGCACGGTCTATAGATATTCATGGTCATCGAGCTTCGGCCATTTTCCATTGTGTCGAGAAGCTAAAGAAAACAGATTGCGCCAGGTGCCGCATACATCGAATCAGGACCGACCGTGACCTGCGATAAAGGTTTTTCATCGAAACTGAAAATGAAAGTAAAGTTTCTCTCTGTCGATAGGGCGGCGCTGCAGGCGTTTTTGGACCGAATGTACATGCAGCGCCACTTTTCAATAGAGTTCCCGCCCTATTGGGAGCTAGAACTTTAGCTTCATTTTAACAATGGAGCTCGATGACCATGAATATCTATAGACCGTGCACTTGAGCAATCGTGCGTCGACAAAGCGATTTCACGTGCGCGCGCCGATGTCAATAATGCTTCAAAGATGAAGAGAAAGTAACAATATATTCCTTCTTGACAAATCGATTGTTATATGATATGCCAGTATCTTTGAATTCTTTCACTCACTGTTTTAGCACGTGAATTCGACTTGAAGGGGTCCACGAAAAATTCTGAAAAGTTGATACGGAAGTAGTATTTTGCAATTCCACCCTTCGCTTGAATTATAGCCTTAATTCTTGCAGGTATCGAAGCAAAAAGATTATTACATTACTGCATGGTAAGTTTATCCCAACCTTCAGTAATGGCCCTTTTGAGTTCATCTTTGTTGGACGGATGAGCTTCTCTTATCAACTTTTTCAGTTCATGCCACGAGTTCTCAATTGCGCTGAGGTCGTGGCTGTTGGCAGGCCATCTGAGACGCTTCAGGCCATTGTTTATAAACCACTCTTGCGCTACTCGCGAACTGTGGCAAGTTGCATTGTCGTCCTGGAATATGATGGTTTCATCGTCTCCGATATGGTCTTCAAGTGTTGGAATTAAGAAGGACTCCAGTACTTCCAAATATGCCTCTGAATTCATGGTAGGCTTCATTATATACATTCTGTCTGGACCACTGGCCATCACACATCCCCAGATCATGAGAGATTGCGTAAACTTTACAGAGAAATTTAGGCAATCCTCTTGAAACTTTTCACTAACACGTCTCCAAACAAATGTTCCAACACTATCTCCTGCACCAAGGGCAATTCTCGACTCACCGCTGAAAATTACCTTCTTCCAGTCGTCTACAGTCATATTTCTGTGTTGTTTGTGCTTCTTTGTAAGCAGAGGTTTGCTCTGGGCTTTTCGGAACGAAAAACCCATCTCGTTAAGGCGATTTCATATGGTTCTGTTGTATACATGGCTTTGGTATTTTCTCACCCCGTTGTTCAGTTGTTCTAACGTTAATTTTCGATGTTGAATGCAAAACTTTCGAGGAATTTGATCTTACTTCTTCATAATTTTGCTGGGTCTCTCACTTCTTCTCTTGTTTTTTACTGTTCCTTGGTTCCGGTATTTTCTGTGTATTTGTTATACGGCAGTCTGAGAACATGACAGCTGTTCTGCGACAACTCTTGCGTTTTTTCCGGATTCACAAAGTTTTGCAATTTCTTCTTTGAACTGTTGTGAACAAAGGTGCCATTGGGTCACGATAACACAAACACTACATGTTTAGATAATCGAAGTCTACAAAAAACCCGACTTCCCTTTATTTGGATTGTGTTATTTAGCGTTTTTAGGGGTGTTGCATTAGGTAAGTTGAAAGTTTTTACTCAGGAACCATAGGGTTGATACTTTTTTCCAAGGTGGTGGATTATGCTTCATTTTTTATTTTGTATCCAACTAAATGCATTGACATTAAATTACTGTACATTATAGATTAGACTCAGGGAGTCATTAAAACATTTTTGTTTTTGCATTTTCAATACAAATATAGATTTTCTGTAACTTTCCTTTACCTTGTCAATAACACTGTACAACAAATTTGAACTTTTTTTTCTGTCCTTTAGATGAAACTATGTGATTCTGTATAAACACTAAAATGAATTTTTTTGCATCTGTTGGTGTGTCCCTGATAACAGACCAGCAATATTCAGCTAGCATACTTCCATCCCATCGTTAAGCTCTGCCTGTGTGATTTCATGATGTGAACATGTCATAGATGTAGATGGTTGAAAGTCAGGATCCTGATGGTTTGGGTCATCGGAGGTGTCTTCCTCTGAATCAACAGTATATTTATCTGGAGCTGTACGTATAGGAAGACCTTCCGAATGAGGAACTGGTCGCATAGCGCTTGTATACGTGCTACAATATAGCACATACGTAAAAAGCTAAAGTGTGGATTTTTTTGGAAAATTTTACTTTCTTATACTATTTTTAGTTGGCTATGTCACTGGTATAGTGGCTAGAAGAATAGTGTGGCAACGGCTACTACTCGCAATGCTACATGGTTGATTCCCGATTTGATGATAATAGCGGTGGCGCTGCAATCGACATAGATGCGAGTTACCCGGGAGATGAGGTGGAAATCTTAGGATGACAGAGGTTTTTTCCAGCTATATTATGGGTGAGGTAATTTTATTTATAAAAATTTAGTATATTTTAGGTAATTGTCTTCCACAGAACTTGAGGATACTCTTTAACGTTAAAATAAATGAAAAAAATCTGCTGTTGAAATAAATAAGTTGAAATACAAGATCACAGATGGATGAAGGTATCCATCCCTAATAAGATGGAATATGAACCCTTCCGAGTCAGAAGAATTAAATTTTGAGTAATTAAGCATTAAATATAGTTCTGCTAAATTAAGTGTAATGAAATATAAACATAAAATCTAATAATATAATGCTGTACACAAGTGGCCACCTAACAAATGATAGAAAATGAATTTTCACAGATGTTTCAGGAGAAAAAAAAAATCAACAAATGAGGCGTTCGCTCCTCTAACTCGGAAGGTCTCATATGTGAAATGCAAAATATTGAAAAAACAGATCAAAGAAAATGTCTTTTTTCATATAAAATTCATTTATCACATGATTAACAACCAAACTACTTTTTTATGTGATGATAAAATATTTAAGCATCAGATATTTAGGTTAATAGGTTTGAAAAAAAACTTTTTCTTATTTAAAAAAAAAGTAAGAAATATAATAAATTTGTATTTAAAGCTGCTTTGATTGCATTTTATTATTTAAAAAAAAGGAATTCTTAAGAATTATTCTAGTTTTCTTAGATTTTACATAAAGAAAAAAATAAATGAGAAATACAGACAGTAAAGTGGTTCTTGAAATTTTAAAATGCAACAGTAAGAGGAGAGGGGTGCTATTTTATTCCAAAACTAAAATCAGATGAAGAAATCGAAAAACTTATCTAAAGAAAATAACTGTGTGAAACGGTCGTATAAGATAACTGAAAAAGAATAAAATCATTTGAAATAAAAAAATACTGCAAAATCATCTCTAAATTAAAAACAAAAAAGGGGGGTCGAAATATTATTAAAATGGTATATTATTTAATGTTCTTGAATGAAAATGAAATAATAAATCAAATTTATGAGTTTTACGAAGAAATTAATAGAGCCTCACTGATGTAAAGCTCTGGATGTTTAGCTACTATGTTGATGTAGCTGCCATCTGGTGGCATCATCATTCGAGCAATCAGATTTGAAAGCTCGCTGCCACACTATTCTTCTAGCCACTATAGTCACTGGGCTAACCGTCTTACCTTTTCTCGGTGAGGATGGTGAGACAAACCGGTTAGGCATAGTAGCACTAACTGGCGTTTCTGACCGCGTTAAAATGACGTCACAGTTTTCTCACCGGGATTTCTGACCGACCAAACGCTAACTCTTCTCACCGGTGAGAGTTTTAGACCTTAGCCTTATACAAATAAAAAAAAAAAATCTCCCGGAAAAAAAAAATTCACTGTATTTCACCTAATGAAAAAATTTTTCACTATATCTAATAAGAAATCCCAAGGATGTGGCAAACAGATGCAACCACCGTCATAGAAAAAACAAAGGACGCCATAGAATAAAAGATGCAACTTGTGACGTCATAGAATAAAAGCGGAACTTCCTGAACATTTTGGCAGGAGAGCGAAGTGACGACACGCGACTTTCCAAACACGAATGCATGCTTCAGGGTGGTTTAAGAAAAACATAACACAAAAATCACATAAAACAGCATATCAATAGAGGTTTACTCGAAGTTAACTGAAGAAGAATACTAGCGAAATGAGCTGATCATAGGGAGGAAGGTTTTATTTCAACTGTACAAGTTCACGTCAACAACATGGACAATAGCATAATTCGGCAAAGTTGACTCAGCTGTTGTTGAAGACTGATATCTAGCAAAGAGAATAAAATATGAATCTTAACGTAACATTACTTACGAGAGATGTATAAAAAAAAAAAAACTTGTGAAATTTTGTGACCTGTCACTGTCTTCCTTTCAATGTTTGTCTTAAATTCGGCGAAGTTCATCCATCTGACTTAATTTCAGTGTTTTCCCATGTTACAAAGTTAAAAAATCGTAAGTAGCTATGGAAAGCGATTTGGCGAAAGCAACGTCGAGCAGGTCCAATTCGCCGCTGCCTGCCTTGTGGTTCGAGTTTTTGTTAGATCCGTCCTATTTAGAAAAACATTTAACTAAAGAAAACCCAGGTAAAAGAAAACGAATCTGTGCAAGTAGATTTTAATGGTTAAATTGAACTATCTGCACAAATCGCGAGTCAAATCGCAAACGCAAGTCTCACTCTCGGCCCTGCGGGCCTCGCTGGCCAGTGTTTTCCATACCACTCTGGGCCCTGCGGGCCTCGCCGGTCACTGTTTTCCGTTACTCGAACGCCTTCGGCGTTCTGTCTACGACGTCCCCCTCCGGGGGCAAATAATTGATATATACCCCAACCTATTTGGTTACAGGGGGCAGTTGGTTTCCCCCCGGCCGGTTACAGGAATCGCGACAATTCAGTTTGCGGAATAAGTCATCTCGCGATTTGTGCAGATAGTTCAATTTAACCATTTTAATTAATGTCACACATACATAGGAATAAGTCGTATAGCTGATTAATTGTAAATTATGAACATTGCAAGATAAAAGTTCAGAGTAGCGTCCCCTAATAATCACGCCAATTTCTGTGACAAGTAAAAAAAGTACTGACCATTAATCTCCTGTAATCGGCCGGGGGGAAACCAACTGCCCCCTGTAACCAAATAGGTTGGGGTATATACAGTAGCGCTCAAAAAATAGTACACTTTCACTTTTATTGTTGTAACTTGTTTAACATTCAAGCAAATGAAATGAAATTTTTTTGAAATACAATGTTGTATAAATAAAAGAGAAATGTAAAAATTAAATAGCAATTCCTGTTGAAATCATTCAGCAACTTGCTGATCTCTGATAAAAGCGGAGTCAAAAAATAGTACGCTGTCACCAAAAAGAATGAAAGCAGCATAGAAAAAGTAAACAAATGAAGACTTAGGATTTCCTAAGGCACAATAGTCTTAATATTTTGTTGCATGACCATTTGCAGCGATGACAGCTTGACATCGGGATGGCATAGAATCAATCAGTTTGGATATTTTATCTAATGGAACGTTATTCCATTGCTGACGCAGCTGTTCAAACTTTTCTGTTGAATTTCGGGCTTTGTACCTACTGAACCTACGTCCTAATTCTTCCCACACGTGTTCGATGGGGTTTAGGTCTGGCGATTGGCTTGGCCACTCAAGTAATCGTACTTTCTTTGATTTAAACCAGTCTTTAATGATCCCCGCTGTATGCTTGGGGTCGTTATCCTGCTGGTAAATCCATCCCCGAGGCATATTAGCCTTTGCAAAAGGAAGCATATGCTGAACCAAGATGTTTTTGTAAACGTGCCTGTCCATTGTTCCATCGATTCTTATGAGAAGGCCCACCCCTTGATGACTGAAGCAGCCCCACACCATAATAGATCCTCCACCATGTTTAACTGTAGGCAGTTGATATCGTGGATCAAATTTGTGATACCTAATGCCATCTGGTTCAAATAATAGAAACTTCGATTCATCACTAAAGAGCACCTTACTCCACTCCTTGAATGTCCACTTCAGATGGTTTCTGCAAATTGAAGTCGAGCCGTGCGGTTCTTTTTTGAGATGAAAGGTTTTTGGCTGGGCGTCTTCCGAACAGTTCGGCGTCCTTAAGACTTCTTTTAGTCGTTGAAACGCTAACATCAACGTTGTGGAAGGTTTTCATTTCGCGGTTGATATCCACAGCGGTTTTCTTAGGATCAGTCTTAGAAAGACGTACAAGAAGTTTATCTTCCCGTGGCGTGGTTGCTTTTGGTCGGCCAGACCCTTGCTTACGGTTTACATCTCCCTGCTTCCGAAAACGCTGTACAATTCTTGCAACAGATGATTTGGGCACATGAAATTGATCCGCAACTGTTTTGTATGAGTTGCCTTGATTAACAAAATCAACAATGGTCTTCTTGATTGGGGATGACAGATGGACTCGAGTAAACATTGCAAATTATATATACTGTATTATGCACAGATAATTCAGAAAACTACTTTTTCGTATTGAAACTCTCATGAATAATGACCGTGTACTATTTTTTGACCTCACCTATATTGAAAATGGTTGAGTCTCTCAGAAAACAATTTGAGCAGGGCAATTTGCATATTTTTTCCCATTTGTGTTCCAATGAAAACTATACATTGTGAAAATTTCATTTCATTTGCTTGATTTTTAAAAATGTTGCAGCAATAAAAGTAAAAGTGTACTATTTTTTGAGCGCTACTGTATATCAGTAATTTGCCCCCGGAGGGGGACATCGTAGACAGAACACCGAAGGCATTCGAGTAACAGAAAACAGTGACCCGCAAGGCCCACAGGGCCGAGAGTGTGACTGGCGTATGAGTAACGGAAAACAGTGACCAGCAAGGCCCGCAGAGCCGAGTGTGGGACTTGCGTTTGCGAATGTGCGGGTAGTGAAGATTAACTCTATAATATGATAAACCATTCATTTATTAAGTAGATGTGTTAAAATAATAAATTCAGAGCATAAACGCGACTGGCCGATGTCTTTTGTGATTATTAGGGGACGCTACTCTGAACTTTTGCCCATTGCAATTTTTCATTTTCATTTAAAAAATTTTTTTTGGTATATGTGTATTTTAGTATACCAAAGCTCATACTAATTCACGATTCGTTAATACTTATGGAAAATAAAGATACAACTTAACGAAATGTTAACATGCTAGCAGCATATACTTTCAGTATAATTTCTTATGCACATTCCGCGTTTACCGTCACTAAAGAGCTGGTTATCCGGATCGTTACACTCAAAGCTGACATCTTAAACCCGCTACTCCATAGATTTCGAGCTTGAGATGTGAGCTTACAATGTAGCGGTCCGGATAACCAACTCTTTAGTGATAGTTAACGCGGAATGTGCGTAAGAAATTATACTGAAAGTACAGGGTGGTTATAAAGTAAGTTCACTTACTCAGAGCCCTCTAGAGCCCAATCTAATGAACCGATTGTGATGCAAATTGGAATGTAGGCTATTTAGACCATGGGGGAAAAAAACTCCGGAAATAAAAAAATTAGTGCACTTTGGAATGAAAAATGGGGATTTTAAAACTACAACCCTAGCGTCAATGAACTTCGGACACCTACAGAATTTTGGATAAGTACAACGAAACTAATTGTAAACAAATGAAAATTACTTTATTGAGTGCACAGAGCTTTAGTACAACTGTCATATAGCATTTTAACATAAAAAAAAAACGAGAAAATTAAATAAGCTACTTTTTGTAATGTTCCGTTTTCAACACGTTGCAATCAACTTCGTACACCGTATCGTTTATTGCACATTACCACTGAGTGGCGTCACCTTTCCGACGAATGACGCTCCGAAGTCATTGAGGCATGCTGGACACTAACTAATGCGTTGTTTCTACTGGAATTTTGTCCCACTCTTCGGAAATACATGCCCGCAACTGCTGCAGTGTTCGAGGCTTCCGCTGTCTGACTTTTCGCTTTAAAATGTGCCTTACATTTTCAATGGATGACAGATTTGGGCTGCAGGCAGGCCAGTCAAGTACCCTGAAATGCTGCTGTTGTAGCCAAGCCTTGGTGTTCCGAGCAGCATGAGGCTTTGCGTTGTCCCCCTGAAACATGCTTGGTCTTCTATTGAACAACTTTTGGCGGGATGGACGCAGATGCTGTTGAAGAATGTTTATATAGGCAGCAGAGTTAATAGTGCCCTCGCAAAAGTGAAGCGATCCTGTCCCGGCTGCACTCATGCAGCCCCACACCATCAGCGATGCAGGCTTCTGAACTTTCCTCTGGTAACAGTCGGGATGATTACTTTCGTGCTTGGTCCTTAGCACCTTGCGACCGTTGTTGCCATACATCACTGCAAAGGTGGACTCGTCGGACCACAGAACACTATTCCACTCAGCAAGGGTCCACTTTAGATGGGTTCTGGCCCATGCTACCCGGCGACGCTTAGCGACAGTGCTCATAAATGGCTTCCTCTTTGTAGCATATAAGTAATCGTTGCATCTTCTGATGTAACGGCAGACTGCTTTCGGATATGGGTATATGAAAATATTCTCGAGCCCAAACAGTCATTTCACTTATCGGAGCATGCTTGTTTTTCACAATGTAACGTCGAAATACTCGTAGGTCCCTAACATTCAATAATCGCTGCTTGCCTGGTGTAGTCCCTGGTTCTGTTTTCCCGATTTCTCTGAAACGCTTGATGATCCCATTAACAGTAGAGAGAGAGTGGAACTGATAATTCATGGGCAATAGCTCGCTGGGATTTGTTATTCTGGAACTGCTGTATAATTTTTTGCCGTATACACATTTCTACTGGCTTACCACGTCCCGTGGTTCAAAACAACACGAATACTGTGCTTTGTGGACGGTGCTTTTAAAGCCTGATGCAAAGCATTCTGGGCATTTCTACAGCCTTCAGGTAAGTTCTATATGCTGGTGACCCCTTGTGTACGAAGTTCTTTGAAACCTGTTAACAACGCAATTTTAAATAAATTTGAATAAATTATTTCACACCATTAAATCGATTCTAAATTGATGTTGATATTGTTCCATCTACTCAGTAAATCTATTTTCATTAGCCTGCAATCCTCTGTATCCACTTTTCATTGTGTTTTTAGCCAAATTACTTGGTGTCCGAAGTTTATTGACGCTAGGTTTGTAGTTTTATTGTTTTAAACAAGCAGGCAAGGTTTTTGTTTGATCATAGCATATGTTTGTTCTCAATATCAGCCTTATTAGCAGAACGTTTATGCAAATTAGAAAGTCAACATACTCAGAATGGAATGGATTGATCCATTCATTCATTATGTTTAGTGAAAAGCTTTCAAGAAAGAACCCGCACTGTTGGTAAAGTTTTTTACCAGAATGATAGCACCAGTCCAGCTGCATTGCGAGCATGCCGTCGTCTAAAAAGACTGCGAAAAGGGCCCATGTCAGATACCGGGTAGCGAAAAATGATAAAGAAATTGGAATCGACTGCAATTTGGCTGTCGCACCAGGAAGAGGACGGCGCAAGATAGCACACGAAGTTGTTGAGGACGTGGCTGTCGCAGTGGTGACAGAGCTTCCTCTTCTCAAAATTCCGCAACAAGTGCTCGAGCAACAGCACATGAATTGTCCATCCCTGCTTCAGTGATTTGCTTATCGCTTTCTGGAGAGGATGATTGTTGATGACCTGTAGCCGTGGAACATTCTATGGTCAGACAAAGCTCGTTTTACCCTAGAAGTGACAAGTTCTGTGACAACTGCACAGTATTGCGAACTTCTTTCACAGCATGTGATTCCTGCCTTGCGAGAACGACGATGTTTGGAAACCTCTGCCTTGCAAGATGGAGCACCTCCACATATTTGTCGACTAGTGCAAGAACTGCTTCGTGCCAACTTTGGAAATGATCGTGTGATCTCCAAGATCAGCATTAGACTTAGAAATTTTCCAGATGCGTGGCCTCCACGTTCTCCGGATTTGAACCCGTGCGATTTTTGGCTCTGGGGATATTTCAAAGATCAGGTCTGTCAACAAAGCGTACGGGCTGTGCCTGAAAGCCAGCATTAGACGACATATCTCAGACATTCCCCGGGAGACACTTCATACAACAATTGATCATGCTGTGCTCTTAATTAAGGGAAAAAATTCACCCATACGCACAAAGGTTCAAGGTCGGCTCATGCAAGTGCGCGCGATCCAAATTCCATCAGGTTTTCGCAAAAAAAAATACGGTCGGATACTTTTCTCACAGGCCTCGTATGTGTGTAAATATTAGTACATTTTTCCATATATTGACTATCTCGATATGTTGTCCAGTGTGTTGCAGTCCCTTTGGTGAACAATGTACAGAAGTTCTACTGTAATTCAGGGTTTACTGGAAAAATGGTCTTTAAAGTCAAATAAAGTTGCTTGCCTGCATGGAACAGCATCGTTTAAAATGAAACTCATGGAACAAAATGATAGATTTAATATGTTACTTTTAATTGGTGAAATATCACGATTATAAGTGGATTGAATGAATTATTTTCTTTTTCTTTAAAATAATTGTTTGCATTACGGAAAAAGAAAGTCGTGAAACAGTTGTAGTTACGTGATTTTTTACCCATCCATTATTTTTCTTTTTTTAGACCCATCACCATGTGAATTGATAATGCAGTTTTTGTCAAATGCAGTTTCTCAGCCTCGTGACTTAAACAGTGTGCCGCCTATGATTGCAGGAATAGGAGAAAACAAAGTGGAACTCGTGGACCCAACTTTAGGTAGATATTTGAATTTGAACTTTTATTATGGCACAGAATTTCATCTATGAAGCAAAATAAATGGGCATTGCCTTTGTGAATAAATTATTCATCCGCATGAAAAATTTTAATATCCTAAAAGACTGAACAGTAGAAATCAGTTTTTCAATAACATGCAGTATACAGGCTGTCCCGAAAGGTCTTGCTGGTTTGTCAGGCCATGACGAACAAGTTTTACATAAGAAGTTGTGTCTGAAAATCAAACCGTGGGATGCTGCAGCAACGTGACTGACACAAAAACGTTAACATGACTTTATTAACAAAAAGAAATTCAGGAATCATGGTTACGTAATGCTTGTCGACCAGTTCTGCATTACTGAACCGATGCAGAAATGATCCCGCCTTCCGCTCTCTAATACGCCCTCTAGCAGTGGCTGGTCACGTTTTCTGACACAACTACCTGTGTAAAACTTGATCATTGTTTGACAGTCCAGCTTATAACGTTTGTAGATGACCTTTTGGGACACCCTGTATACACTGCTGGCCATTAAAATTTCAACACCAGGAAGGATAAAAGCTATCAAAATTGTATTCATTGTATTGTGACACAAGGGGATATGTGTATTGTTTATTGTAGATGTCGGTATAACAAGGGGTGTGCAGATTAGGTGACCTACCCAAATCTGTATAATACTAGAAGTTCAAAGGCACGCTATGCCAGTCGAATACATCAAATAGTACAAGGGCGGTCCGATAATAAAGGTACAGGGGACGGGCATACGAGACCTGCACGTGCAGCTACGACGCCACATGCATACATATTGAGGACATGTCAATAGTAAGGTGCGTCTCAAAAGTTTAAAGAACAACTGAAACAAAATTGCATAAATTATACAGTGGCCTAAATTGAACGACCATTTGCCTTGATTGTTTCAAATACTCTGTTTGGCGTTGAGTTTATAAGGTTGAACAATGTTTCTGGTCTTACATTATACCATGCATCTTCAATTGCTCTTTTCAATTCATCAGTCGAAGAAAATTGACGTCCTCTGGCATAAACTGCACGAGACATGATTCCCCATAGACTCTCTATGGGATTCAAGTCTGGGCTTCTTGGGGGCCACGTCATAACGTGAAGATCTTGTTTTCTGAACCACTCCATTGTTGATCGGGAAGTATGGATGCCGGCGTTATCCTGCTGGAACACGAATTCCGGGCTACAGACGGGCAAAAGATACCATGTAAGAATTTTTGATATATCAGCGAATTTTCTCTTCCACTGATGAAAGCCAATTGGTGGTACCATTGAATGCAAAGCCGCCCCAAACCATGACAGAACCACCTCCTTGTTGTCTCGAGTAAAAGGTCTTCAGTTCCTGTCGTAGGGCACGCCAGTATGATGCCCACCCATCAGGACCATCCAAGTTCCACTTCTTTTCTTCACTGAACAGCACCAACATCCAGGCCATGTGTTCTTATGCACAACGTAGCCTGTGTTGAATGTGCTTGACAGTCAGAGGTGGTTTCTTCATCATTTTTTTTGTAGACAACATGCCCACTCGCAATTATTCGCCGGTGTCCAGTGTCTTTTAATATGTTTAACCCGGTGATGTTTAGTATCTGGCGAATAGAAAGATTTTGTGTGGCTGCCAGTCTAAAATGCGTCTGTCATTGCGAATTGAGGTAACTTTGGGACGACCAGATCGTGGTTTTTGGTAGAACGATGAACTCCTCTTCAAGACATCCTCAACCCCTGCTGTGGATCTTCCAGTAATTGTGACAATATAAACAGAAGGTTTTAAGCCAAAAAGAAATTGGTGTATGGTGTAAGAAGTTTAAATAAGGGAGGACGGAACTGGGTGATGATCAGAGCGCCTTAGAGGCAGACCGAGAACCTCACACACGGCGGAAAATTGTCAGATTGTTGACTGCTTGATCATGGATGATCAAAGAATTAAAGTTCGTGAACTTTCTGCATTGACAGGTATTCCGAAGAGCATTGTTCACGAAATCATTGAAAAACTTAAACTTTTGTAAAGTGTCTTGTCGCTGGGTTCCAAAAATGCTCACAGACGAGCACAAAACAAAGCGAATGGGTGCTGCATTGAATCATCTCCTGCGTTTTCACACTGAAGGCAATTCCTTTGTGGAAAGCATCGTTACGGGAGATGAGACATGGGTCTACGAATTCACCCCAGAGTAAAAAAAAAACAAACTCCATGGCATGGAAGCATCCTGGATCACCATCCTCAAAAGAATTCAAAATTGAACCGTCAGCGAAAATAACAATGGCCACTGTGTACTGGCATTGCGACGGCCTTCTTTGTGATTTTCTCCCCCCCCCCCCTCAAAAACAACCATTAACAGCGACCGCAACTGCAAAACACTGGAAAAATTGCGAGAAGCCATTCGTTGAAAGCGACCAGGACGATTACGCACTGAAGTGAGGTTTTTGCATGATGGCGCACGACCTCACACTTTGAACAAGACGAAAGCCTGGCTGAAAGCGAGAAAGTGGGAAATCCTCGAGCCGCCGCCCTCCTGGTGTGTACGTCTTGCCCCATCCGATTTCCGCATTTTTTGGTCCTCTAAAGAATTTTTTATCGGGCAAACGATTCCCTAACCAAGAAACTGAAGTTCAAACGATATGTGGGACAAGAAATGTACCGTGAAAGAATGTTTAAACTGGTGAAGCGCTGGAACAAATGCTTAAATGTTCACGGCGACTATAATGTAATAATGTGAACGCCAGAGTAAAGTTACAGATTGTTTATTAATAAGGTGTTGGGCCTCCTTTTGCCTCGAGTACAGCTTCTAACCTTCTTGGAATTGATTCAAACAATCCTTGAACAAGTCTCCATTGGGATTTGATACCACTTTTCAGCCATACAACTTGCCGATTGCTCAAGAGATGAAGGGGGAGGAATTCTGCTTCTGAGTTGCCCCTCCAAAACTGACCATACTGGTTCGATTATATTCAAATCTGGTGATTGAGCAGGTCATGAAAGATGCTGCATTTTGCCATTGTGCTCTTCAAACCAAGATTTCACAGTTCTGGCAGTGTGTATGGGTGCATTGTCATCTTGAAAAATGGCATTGTTGTCAGGGAACAAAATCTGGATTGTGGGATGGACCTGGTTGCATAAGATGTCACATATAGGTCAGCAGTAATTCGGACTTACGTTAGTCATTGGACCAAATGAGTAATAAGAAATGGCTCCCCAAACCATTACAGATCCGCCACCGTGTTTTACTGTAGAATGAGACAGTCTGGACGGTGGGCTTCTTTGGGGCTTCTCCAAGCGTAAATTCGCCTTGACGTCGGAAATAATGTGAAGGATGATTCATCCGACCATATCGCTCTTTTCCAGTCGTCTGGTGTCCACCTGACATGGGCTTCAGCATTGCAGCTCTTCCATGAATATCGCCTTTGTGAAACTCTCTGCAAATATTTTTTACCGAAATGGAATGTTCTAGGTGGGTTTTAGGCTCTGCAGTCACTTTTGTTGCAGTAGTTTTTGGCAGTTTCAACACCGTCCTTGTTAGTGGTCGACGGTCTGTATCATTCAGTATTGTTTCGGCCCACTATTCTTTCATGCCGTTGACGTCTTAACGTGTTTTTGGTATGCACTCATAACATTGGAGACTGTTTCTCTTGAAACGTTCAACAATGTCGCTGTTCGGGACACGGATGCACCTGCTAAATTGGCACCAACGATCTCTCCCCTTTCAAAGTCTGTGAGGTCTCTTATTTCAGGAAACATTCATTGCAAACTACAACTGAACATAACTTGTAATATACTGAAATGTAACACTGGAGAGGTGGAGAACTGATTTTAATACACGAGACATCCAAATTTCTTTGAGCTTTCTCAGACGTAATGATTATTTGGACGATCCTGTTTTGAGTGGGTGTTCATGTTATTTTGTCCAATCCACTATCTGTCCAAAAGTAATCGGACACTTTCGATTTTTGATGTTTTGTTGAATACCTAGAAAAATACTTGACGAATTATCCTGAAACTTCAGAGGTGTAAAGAGCATGTTAAACTCGTATATTTCAGCAAAGACTTTGTCCCGAAGGCAAATAAGGGACCAACAACGAAGTGAACCAAAAAAACAATGTTTGGAATCACCCTGTAAAAAATAATGCTTGTAATGCGTTGTAGCTGTAGCATGAGATTAAGAAGCTTCTTTTACTTACCGTATATACCCGCGTATAGGCCGACCCGCCCATAGGCCGACGCCCTGTTTTTGAGCCCAAAAAGTGGAAAAACGCCTTGACCCGCGCATAGGCCGAGGCAAAAAAGGGAAAAAAATGCAACGCATGAGGGAGAAATTTTTATTACAAAAACATTAAATAACTCAGGTTCTGTAAAGCCTAGATTAATGAAACTTGGAGGAATAACAGGGTACATAAGACTGTGTATACCGTTAAAATTTGATCGAATTCCAACGAGAAGTTTCCGAGTTACGCAGTGAAAATTGTAACAAGTGCTGGTTAGTACTCAAAAGTAAACGCGTTATGATGTTGAATGATTAACTTGAAAACTGTTTGCTGGAATTCAATCAAATTGTAACGGTATATAATCTTTACAATGCGTAGCAGATACAAAAAAATTATTTCAAGTATTTTATGTTATAAACCATTTTTCGATCATGGTTTCAATTTTGTTTCGATCATCTTTCAGTAGGCTTAAAGTATCGATGTTCAAATTGTTTCGAAATCGAATTTTTTAGTTTTCTTGAATCTTCGATGATTCGATATTCCATTTTGAATACTGTTTAGATTAATGTATTTAATTAGCAGTTTTCCTAGCTAACGCAGTCTAGTGACTGATTAGTGATTTGACTTAACCAACCATTTACCATCGAAGTACAATCGAAATTTCCATCGATGGTTTGTAAACCACCATCGCTGGCAATCGATGTTTTGTAAAAATCGTTCGATGGTTAAAAACCATCGAAATTTCCATTGAACGACGAACAAAATCATCGATGGATCGCACACCACTAATTTACTGTATGTATTGGAATGACGGAACACGTAAAAATGCGCTGGTTTCGTTTGAAGCCCCTCCCCCTCTCATACTTTCTCCAATATGGCCGCCCGGCCGCCACAGCGTTTTAGAGATTCTCATAATACTTTTATCTTATCAGAAATTTATTTATGCAGTGAAAGGGTAAATAAATGAAATCTAAACGGATTAATAAATAAAATTATTGCTTAGTCTTTTGTAAACTCCACTTATAAGAGTTTTCATCAACTCTGACCCGCGCATAGGCCGAATGTGGTGTTTAGGGGTCATTTTTTGGAAAAAAAAAATCGGCCTATACGCGGGTATATACGGTATGTCTTTATTTACACTACATGATCAAAGGAGTTGGGACACCCTGTGAACACCTACCGTAATCGTGGGACTGGACTGGGCCCGCTCGTCAAGGTGGACGGAAACCCCCTCAATTCTGATGGCTACAGGACCATTCTGGATAACAGGGCACTTCCAGCGCTGTGGGAACACTTCGGTGACGGGCCGTTCCTCTTCCAGCACGACAATGCGCCTTGCCACTGTAGCGTCCCACCACCCCACAATAATAGTTAGTGTACCCTTGCGTTCCGCGTTGAGTGTCGGGGTGATGGATGCTAGGGTTTGGGACCGAAATAAAATGGAAAGTCACTTCATTCACACTTTATTCATAATTACTAGTATTCAAGTTTAATTCTCCTTATTGCTAGCTTAAACGGGGCCCCAAACTATAATCTTATAAACTCTCCATCAAAAGTTACGTAACTTTTGCACCCAAGTTATTATTCCTGCACATAACTACTGGCACACCTGACTGCGATAAGAAAGAACCTTGCAGGTCGGAATCACTACTATCGTCATGATAACATGAACGTGTCGGCTCTGCTGGAGTGATAGCTCAGAGCACTTAGGTACCCCCGTATCAAATATTCCGAACCTATCACACTAGAAGCGCACGGCACCTCCTTTCCTGGACGTGAAGGGGGGAGGTGCTGGAACCCCTCTTGAGCGGTACCGTGCTTACTATCACGCCAGCCAATGGTGAGCCCGAGTTCCGGTCGTATTAACTTCGCCTTTTTACTTATGCTCACAGACGCCTCCACAACACGTTCCTCATTATACGAGAATTCCACTTAATTTGCTGCATGGCTTGGCTTTCACGGCAGGGTGCTTGTTAGATTAAGATTCTAAACTATTACAGTAATTATATTTGGCATTTGCAAAGCCTCTTCTGTAACATAAACAGTTTATTTGGAGCGGCGCTCAAATCCACTGCGCAGGAACCGAGCTGTAATAAAAAAAAGAGTTCGTCGTCGCTAATGCCAAGAACGGGAGGTCAAATGGCACTATCAGGCTCTATGCAGAGTGTACAGTTCAAAGTTCCGTTTACCGCGTTGCGAAAATATTAAAAGTCACTCACCAAATAGTCGCAATATCTATTTCGGTTACCATCATCCTATCGGTATTCAATCTTGTGTTCCAAGTCCGGGTTCCCACGTCCCATTGCGACGATGTCTTCCATGGCTGACGACTCGCTTACGGCCCCAAGGAATCAGCATCACCCATCATTTGAAATTGTCCTATGGTCCAATTATTTCCATGTCTCCGCTACATCGAATATCCACAGTCGCTTGCCATGGAACCAATTAATATTTAGAAAACAACATTAATTATTACAACGCAAAGAGAACTTTTATCCTTGATCCATGGCCTCATTTCGAACGCCCAAGCATCCAACAACATGTCTGCCTGGCACGTCCGTACCACTCACGAAATTTTTTTAACAACAACAAAAAAAACAAAAACAAATATTTTTAAGAAACATACACAAAGTCACGCATCTTCGTTTCTGTGAAAACGATCGCAACAATCCTCTCCCGGAGGCTGGGTAATCTTCTCAGAAAACCTTGCAACAATTGCCTCCCAACAGAGGACTAGCTGCTGGATCGCTCACGAAACACAACAATTTCATTTTTAAAACAACAACGAATAAAACACAACACACTTGTATCCTTTATAACAAACAAAAACGCCTGCAATAACAAATATCATTTACCAGAACGTAAATTAAACGCTAAACATTGACGCTAAAATTTCACAAACTCGGCGCCCGCGGGCGATATTCTCTGATCAGACATACGTGACGAGCCTTTAACTGGAACGTCACACCACAAAGCAAGATCCATATCCGACTGCTTTGACGAGATGCGGGTTGAAGAACTGGATTGGCCCTCCCAAAGTCCTGATCTCAACCCCATCGAACATCTTTGGGGCGAATTGGAACGACGTGTGAGATCCAGGATGGTTCGCCCTACATCTGTCCAGGAACTGACCATGACACTCCTCGAGGAATGGAGGTCAATACCTGTGGACACACACCGTAAACTTGTGGACAGCATGCCATGTAGGGTGGAGGCAGTGATAGCAGCTCGGGGTGGTCCTACACACTACTGATTGAAGCTTTTTGCGGCTTTATGGTAGAGCAACAGGTGTCCCAACTTCTTTGATCATGTAGTGTAGATGAGAATAGCATGTATATTCATGGAGATATAAAGGTTTCTTTAAAAAAATCGAAATGTTTTGTAAGCTTTTTGTTTATAACATGCAGAATTTTCAACCCAATGCAATGCCATTTTCAGGTAACTTGACAAACTACGAAAGAGACAACACCCTACAATCAGAATAGAAAAATATTAAATATTTGATGAAAGATGAGCATTTTTCCTAAATAATGTTTAATTGCGCATGCGCAAGCGTTACCAGTATGTCTTTTCAGAATTTATTAGCCAAATGTATAGGGGAGAGTGGGGTTGGTTCGGACGAAAATCAAATTTTTTCTCCTTGTGGTTTTATCATGAACCATATAGTGAATGTGTTTATCGTATTTTGTACTCTAAACCTTTTCGCCATTTACCTGTACATGTAATTTTCCAGTAGTCACACGATAATCTATATACAGGGTGTTTCAAAATTATGTACAATAAATTTAGTGACATATTCTTCAGGTCAAAAGAAGACGAAAATGTTCTATAGCACTTTGTCTGGAAACGATTTGTTTGCGAGTAATCCAATATGATAGAGTAGGGAAGCACGGTAGTTAGCGGACGATATTTTAGCAGTTCCAGCGTTTCGACCCAACACTAGGTTGAGTGGTTTGTTCCATTTAAACCTACTTTAGGGTTGTTCCATTAGTTGTGTACGGTTGTTTCCATTACTGTAGTTTCACTACTGTACATCCACTAGGAATATCAATTTCAGAACGTTTGCGTGCTTTGACATACGCATTACGATTTACGTAAAAAAAAGTCATGTACACGTATTCCAGTGCAGAATACACTGACATGCACCTAATGTATGGTCTTGCGGACGGAAATGCTGTGGAAGCAAGAAGACTCTACCAAGAACGCTTTCCGAATAGACGTTTGCCAAATAACCGAACATTTGTATCTGTCGACAGACATTTGAGGGAGCGTGGTTCCTTTGGCCGTCAAACAGGACAAGGGCGGCCTGTAGCACATTCTCCGGATGAGGAGGAT
>JAHWFO010084902.1:0-12968 GCA_023313115.1 Rhysida immarginata
TCTCAAGTTCTCTCGAGGTGCTCCTTGGCTGCTGAATGATGAAAGCAAAGCTTTCGAAAAGCGCTTACAGACTCAGGTTGTATTTTTTCATTTTATTTTCGGTCTTTTTCTTTTTGTTCAATTCCTGTTTCGTTGTGGAAAAAGAGTTTTATTTTATTCTTAACTTAATCACTATAAGACTAGTCTATGCTTAAGAAATTTATAGCGGGCGCTATTAGATTTCGAGGAGTTATTTACCCCGTAGTGTTTTAATTGAAAGACATTTAATTAGTATGCCTTCGTCTGCAATTTTAGTTTGTCTGACCACTGAGTATTTGTGCAGTCCATTAATTTATCCTTTCTGAAATTAGTGGAGATTAAGCCTAACTTTTATTCATATTCATTTACTCGCAAATTAATGCATTTTTCTCTATTTTCTGGAATTTCCGTGACCAGGAGGATCGTCTCACCGGATCGAAATATTGATGAAGTTGGAAGTGCCGATAGCAAAGCAATGGGCTTCGAGATCAGCTGCATCTGAATTCTTTGGATTTCCACTGCGTTTATCTCATCATTTCGTGCCAGAAGAATTTTCTTCAGAAAGATGGTTGTTGCGACGTTGTTTGTAATCAATTTCAAGTTACTTACCTTGCGTTATATTAACTGTTCTAAATTTCAAATATTATTGTATTTTGAACATTTTTGAACCTTGTATTCAATTCAAATTGAATTGTACTTAATCAAAATTTGGATAATTATAAATCTCTGCTATTTAATAATTTAAAATCACTCGTCTCAGTACTTCTGTTTGGATCAAATAAAGTTTATTCCATCATAATAAAATTTTATCCCTTACACTCACAGTATTCCCGCCTTCTATTGATGATCTCCTCTTTGTTTGTAATTAGTACTTCATTACAATCTTTTAATGGCCAACTACTCATCACAGGATTTCTTGTAAGAACTCGGACCTTATAGAGATCTTTGGTAATGATGTTTCAAATGAAAAATGGAAGGAAAAATCATTACTTATGCTTGAAGACGCATCTCCAGTTAATAATTATTATTTACTTGAAATCCTTTGGCTTATTATTATTCACATGTTCCTTTAGTTCCTTACATGTATTTTCGCTATATGCATTTTTTGTCATTATGTAGTGCTTTTTGTATGTCGGCGCTGGGTTCACTATAGTGATTAAGTTCTTATGCGCTAATAATACCTTTTATTGTCTTGCGTTCCTCGATTTTATTCCATGTTTCCGTTATTATATAAGCTATTTCAAATCATGGGATGTTTCATTAAAGGATTTTCTCATCGACGATCACATTTCTTCTTCAGACATTGCCTCCCATTGTTGGGGTGGCGCGTTAAGGTGTCCTTCAAGACGTATATGAAATACTGGATTAGAACCCAGGTGCCATTTGGGTACGTTAGGCACTCGCCTCTTTACTTTCCTAAGTTTCAAGCAAATTTCATCCATTAGCGCGTTATGATCGGTGCCACAGTCCAGACCTGGGTACGTCTTAACATCCCGCACATTCGATCTCCATCTGGTTTTCGTGGTGATATAATTTATTTGATTTCTCGTTCTAGTATCAGGAGATATCCACGTATAGAGCCTCATAGGATGGTGCTGAAAACCGGTGTTTGTAATAAACAGACCTGTCTGTACACAAAATTCAATTAATCGTTTTTCACGTTCATTTATATCTCCCAGACCGAACTTTCCTACTACTCTGCGTGGATTATTGTCCTCTTCGGTTGTGTTGCCAACTTTGGCGTTAAAATCGCCTATAATGTAAAGCATCTCTCTACTCGGTATATAGTTGACAGAGTGTCTTCCAAGTGTTTGTAGAAGTGTTGCAGGTCTTCGTCACTTGAGGATGCGATCGGTGCGTATACCTGGATGACGTTCATGTTAACAGGTTGTGCTGCATTTCTGTGAGATATCCAGTTATAACCAAGTACCGCATGCAACAATGACGACAGGAAACCACTGATCCACAAAAATTGTTTATTCGTACGTATGCGCTGTTACGTGCATACTCCTCCTTTCGCGTTTTTTTTTGAACACCGTTTTTTTTTCACGAAATGTTTTCCTTTTTCTAACACAGGTTAATTTACCTTTTTCGAGCGTTTGCGGTACCGGGCTACCCCCTGGTTTCCTAACTTCCTCCCAAATATCGGTCATACGGTATTAAATACAATTTTGACTGGATAAACGGAAGTTCTTTATGAACTACGTAATTTTTAATTGACTTTTGATAAAAATCTACGTGAAAATAGTTGTTCGTAACCTACTTGTAATTTAATCTTTTTATTCTCTTGAGGAGGTTACGGTGTCCCTCTCCTCATAAAAAAAATTAAACGGGGGCACACAACGTTTTCTGAAACGTTTTATTTTTCAGCTGATATGGAACTTAGCCCCGTTTCCTTAATGTATTCTCTTCTTGTGACGTTTACGTCTACACGCAAACCTGGCCAGGTTACTTCTTTTTGGTAAAAGTCTTTACTGAATTTATTATTTGTTGGGGTTCCGGTAGGCTAATGTTATACATGGGCTTTTAACACCTTTGTGTAATATCGTTGTACGTTTGGAGAGAATATGAGACAAAATTTAAATCGGTTTCGAACCACTATCATATCGTTCCACGTTAAGAACGAGCGGAATCGCAATTAGTGTGGATCTATTTATAATTCTATCGGGTTGTAGATTTAAAAATAAAATTAAATCATCCTTTCCTCGAGCTTTTTGTTTTTTCTATTTCGGTCTATTTTAAGAATTAATTACTGTAGCGGTAAGGGAACTACACCTTTACATCGTTTTGCTTGTTATTGTGAAATGGGAAAATCCATTAAAATAAGAGAAGAATTATATTTTAGAAAAATATCGCGAATTAGTTTGTTGAATTATAATCGCTTTGAATTGTTTGGGCAAGGAAAAATAATAATTCTTCAGATATTTTGAAAAACGCTTCGCGCATTGTTGTTAGAAGATTTCTTTATTTCGCTTTTGCGTTTTAATTGTTGTAACGACACTTTTAAATTGAGTGTTTTTCTTTTGGAGCGTTCGCTCATTTACAATTTTTTTTCCGCGTGTTTGCTTTAGCTTGCATGCGCGCGTTCGTGTATATCTCGTGAAAACGAGTTTTTTTGGAAAAAGGAAAAATAAATTGGAAGCAGATTTATCTCGGCGGTTGCACAGAATGGAGCTAGTCGCGACTATCATTTTGTTCTGCAAGTTTCCATTACAATGGAACAGCAAATTTCTAGAGTCTGTTGATTCCCCGAGCCACGCCGAAGATGATTCGATGTCGACGCTAGCTTCTGAGAATTGTCATCGTTCCAAGCTACGCTTCCATTGCAGTTTCCTTTAGTCTGTTATGACTGACTGTTTACCTTTTACACTCCAAAGCGGAACGATTTTCATCGGTGGTTGATTATTTTCGCCGTCGTTAACCTTTCAAGGTGAACAATAGTAACGCCATACCATGAATCGTTCTTTCTTCCCACAGTGAGTAGACACCTTTCTTTACATTTTCAACTGAAACTGGACACTCGTCCGGCCGATTACGTTCAACCCCAATTAACAGTTTCCCTGTTCTACCTGAATTCAGTATTTTTGCTGGGATTTCCTTTAACGGAATCTTTGATGGATTTCACGGCCTCTCGAAGACAACGAGTTTCTTAAGATGATGTCAGCCTTATGTTTCTTTTACGCCATAGAAGAGAACTAATTTATTACATCTCCAGCTTTCGTCCTGCTTCTTGGTTCATACCCATGATCTTCAGAATCTTCAAGCCTTTTTTGATGTGTTTTTTTATTGAACATTTTCTGTATATTACTTTTGTTGATTAATTTGCTTTCTTTTTCAGTTTATAATTTTTTTCCGCGCTGTTCATCACGTTACTGGTTTACTTTTGGATGATTGCTTCTTTTTACCGTTTGTTAGTCGTTGCCTCTACTGTGTTTGGATGTCAGGTTTGTCTTAGTTGTTCTTATCATTTTGTTAGAGCCTAACCTCCTGGTTGTGTTGCTGTTTAGGTGAGTTGCGCTTAATTTTCTTTTTTTCTACTGAATTTTCTTCCTAAGCTAATTTGATTAAATTTCTGCATATATTTTTGTTTTTTTTTTACTTTTAAACTGATATGCATTAGGCCTTTAATTTTTTTTTATTTGCGCACAACTCTGTATTGCGACAGCGTCATTGCGTTTTTGTCTTTTGAACTCTTCCAAAGCCTGAAAAAAAAGATAGACCGTTGGATTTGACCTCTATCATCATCTTATGAACTTTCTACCACGACGCAGTTCTGTCAACTTAGAATTTTTGGGCGATCCCGTTTCTGTGAAAGGCTTTATTTTGATTTCTTTGATTCCTTTTTAAACTTTTTTTTTAGTTCCAATGAATATTATTGCGGTTTATACTTTATTTATAGAAGTTTGTGATCGCTTGCGCCTGCAATTCTCGTCCTGACTTAGTCAATCTACCAGCGGCGTATGGTTGGCTTGTCTACACACTGTGGAACCAATCCTGTTGATTCTCACCTTGGTCAACGTCATATGCCGTCATACAAATTCCTCATTACTGGCCTAAGTTTCTCTTATGAGAGATGAAAAAGAATTGATCAAACTGGAAAAAATAAATAACAAACAAAAACCCTGCAATAAAATTTTTTTATTTAATTGGATAGTTTGTATTCATATTTTCTTTTTTGATAGCCACAAGGTTTAAAAGGGATATTTTTGCAAGAAGGGTTTCATAGTAATTAAAAAAATAACGAGTTAATAATTTAATTAGTTTTTTTTAATCGTATTATCCTTAATTAGTTAAGTTTAGTCAGTATAGCTAATCGGTGGGGATTCTCCTAGTTTAATTTATGCCCCCTTCTATCATTTTTTTAATATTTTAAGAAAGCAGTCCTCTCAGCGGTGAGAATTTGGCTGTAGGTGTCAGAAATACCAATTTTTCTTGCACGTTACAGCGCATACGTATGAATAAACAATTTTTGTGGATCAGTGGTTTCCTGCGTCATTGTTGCATTTCATCGTCCAGTCTTTGGCTCCCATTACATCTCGAGTACCGCATCATTTACAGCTCGATGTATTAAAAAGCCGACGCCGTTCGCCAAAGATCTTCCCTTTCCTGACTTGATCATAAGATTTCCGTTCGTGGTCATAAAATATCCACTGTCTTACCAATGGGTTTCAGAGAGACCAGGGCAGCTATTTTGGTCATTTCGTTTTCGAGAATTCGAAGCTTTTCCACTACGTTCAGCTCTGACATTCCAGGTACCTATCTTCATCATAGTAGAATTTGATTTATCAGAAAAGTTCATAATACTGTAATTACTAACGAAGTGAGTGGTGGCTTTTCAGTATAAAAGATGGACAACAGGATTATCGACTAGTTTCGCCATTTATTCCCGGCTTCTTCAAGGATACGCAACAAGACAATCGAACAATGAAGTGTACATTTTTTCAGATGGGACGAACCAGAATAAATTCCAAACTAAATACACTGAGATAGTCAAGAAGCCTAAACAACCCGAGCGGACTTCCATATTATACAAAAAATAAGGTAAGATTGACGATTGTCAGTAACAAAATACAAACGAAATAAAAAACAAGAAGATTATCACATCTTCCAGTAGTCCGGGTAAGAGACGTTGCTGATGTATTCAAAGTTGATGTTAAGAATGTGCCTTGGTTTTCGATACTTCATATGCCACTTCATATCCATTGAGTTCTTCAGTACTCCAGTCACTAGATCATTGTCATGTATCTTCATCTTCTGCACAATAATCAAAAGGAGATCCTGTATAAACTTTCCGATGTGGACCATGTCTAAATCCGAGTGGGTGGATTGGTTTTTCAGTCCTTCTGTCAAGCTGGGCAATGGTCCTTAGGTTAACATTCTGGAATGACTGTAGCTCACTCCATCTGCTTCTACAGATAGTCGCCCACGCAGGCATGCCATAGAGGAGTATGGTCGGAACAATCGACTTGTACAGAAGTAACTTATTGTCGATGCTGAGGGTGCTGTTGCGGTCCAGGCGAGCTATGAGACTGTACTTAGCCCTCTTCGCTTAGCCCTCTTCGCTTAGCCCTCTTCAGAGCGTAGGTCACGTGAAGATTCCAAGAGAGTCTTGAGTCGATGATAACGCCAAGGTATTTGTAGTTGTCTACCCAGTCCAGTTTCTTATTGAATAGAACAAGAGAATCTGTGGGACGCTTGAACTTTGTTGAAGTACATAGCCTTGCACTTTCCGACATTAAGGTTCAGCTTCCAGCAGTTAAACCAGTCTTCGAACATCAAGGCGTGCTGCAGACGAGTGATAACGTGAGCCGGCTTGTGTGCCCGTGTCATAATGGCAGTATAGTCAGCATAGTAATATAGATTACAATTTTTAGGGTTCGGGAAATCATGCACAAAATAATTAAATAGCACGGGCCCGAGGACAGAACCTTGAGGAACACCGGCCTTTACAACACGGGGCATGGATAGATTTTCACCAACTTTAGTTTGGTATGACCTGTCAGTGAGAAAGGATTTCACCATCAAAATCAAATCGGCAGGGAACCCGTCTCTGATCATTTTGTAGACAAGGCCCTCATGCCACACTTGGTCGAGAGCTTTACTGACATCGAGGAATACCATTCCGCAGAACCTGGAAAGGTTTAAGGGGGTGCTCAGATCTTCTACGAGCTTCCATATCTGCATCTGATAAGAGTGGACGGCACGAAAGTCAAACTACTCTTTCTGAAGAAGATCATTGGCGAGACAGTGGTCTTGGAATCTGACGAGGATCGTTTTCCCCAAAACTTTAGACATTGAGGGGAGCAGACTAATAGATCAGTAGCTCGAGGAAATTGCTGGATTTTTTCTCTGCTTGGGGATACTCAAAACAATAGATTGTTTCCAAAATGCAGGGAAGTAGGATAATTTCCAGCAGTCGCTAATGATATTGGTGAGAAAGTCAATAAAGTTCTGTGGGAGATTTATAAGGGCGTCACCTTGTCTCTTCCTGGAGCCTTCTTCTTTTTCAGTTTACTTATGATGGTGATGATCTCTTCGGCCTCGATGTTGTTCTTCGTTAAATGCTGCGGGACTTCACCAAAGTTGACAAGACCATCTTCCACACGCTGAGACATGATTTGATTCTCGGGATTGTTGTTGATAGGAGTAACAAATTGCATTTCAAGTGAATCTGCAATGACTTGGGCCTAGTCCTGATCAGTTTGCACATAATCACCTTGTGGTGTAAGGAGTGGAGGAAGCGTACTATTCTTCTTCTTCTGTAAAGCTCTGATCATACTCCAAATGGAATTGTCGCGACCGGAAAACGTTTGAGTTTGTCATTCTATGTAGCGTCGCGAAGCTATTTTATCTCTACTTGGACTCTTCGCACTGAGCCTGTTGTAGTTGGTTTTGAGCCACAGTTCACGATAGCGTTGCCATAGTCTATGGGTCCTGTTTCTTTCAGCAATTAGGTGCTGGATTCCAGAAGTGAGTTGGATTCGATGAGGAGGTTTATTCTCTGATGGATAACTACTAGCTTCTATGGCACTGTTAATACATCTGTTGATGTCTTCAACACGTTGATCGATGTCCTCCGTACAGTACGCAACGTCGGGATGGCAGCCGTAGTCCTTAAGAATATCTTTGTAGAGCTTCCAAATTGATGATGTATGAGTTCCTCTCGGAAATTTATGTCAACATTGTCAAAGTTCAACGCCACAGGCTTGTGGTCAGAAGAAAGGTCATCAATTGTGAAGATATTATATGGTTTGAAGAAACGCTTCAAGAGTGAGATGTCCAAAACGTCACTAGTAGGGGAGTAGTCGCAATAGTAGGTGTCCTCCATAGGTCCAGCAGCGATGATGTCATCTTTTTCTTGTATGTACCTATAGAGAATCATGCCGTTGTAGTATTGCGTTCTGGAGTTCCAGCTTGGGTGTTTGGCATTTAGGTCACCAGCGACGATGACCGGAGTGTCACCACTGAAGAGTTCATCAAGCTCGCTGACGTGAAGATAATGTTCAGATGAATTATAGAGCGCCACGAACTTCACTTCTCCACAGGAGACGTCATTGATAATGATGTGTTTCACAGAGGAATGCAACGTCGATTACTTGCTTTATCAAAAAATTGTAAAACTCGATACGCTTTCGGGGAATCCCCCTAGCGTTCCATATTACGCACCTAAGTTCTAAGAAAAATGAACAAGTCAGGTTTGCGAGAAAATTAATTCTATAGAAGGCACCCGCTCGTGAATGATCAGAATAATAATAGATGTTATGAGAAAATGTTTTTAGTTAGGTTTGCGAGGAAATTAATCCCAACGGCAGGGACCCAGAAGGATAAAGAGCGTCTTGATGTACTGGTTTACGGGAATATTAATTCCAACGCCAGGGACCAGCACATAAGACGTAACAGAAGGTGAATATCGCCCTGATAAGGGCGCGCCGTGAAATGAGAATAATGAAATGATACCTGAAAAGAGAGTAGAGTGATACCTTGAAGAGCTAGTCCGTTTTGATCGTCGTGATCGTTCTCAGCCTAGGTTCGTCCTGAGCGATGAGCGATGATGATACCTGATCGACAACACACACGATACACAACAAGACAATCGACAATCGAACAGTGCAGGTAAAACGAAACGAGTGGTCCGAAAGCAACGCTTTTACTGCCGTACTTCCAGAAAGTCACCACGGGAAGTACACTGAACTAGGCGAGAAGCCAGATGAAACCTAGTTAAGTCATTCAGTGGATAAGATGGAGTCTTTTCCTATCAGGACGATAGTGTTGATTGTTGATTGATGAGGGACAAGGGACACGAGGAGCTAGGAGATCCAATATTCGGGAAATATCGCCTGTTGGATGTCGTCAAAATTGATGTCCAGGAGGTGACGCGGCCTTCGATGCCTAAGAAGGCTTCTGGAGGTAAGCGGGCGCTCAAGAATACCTGCAACCAGAGGATTGGGATGGTCCTTCATCTTTGGAAGCAGGTTTTTCATCAATTCCTGGACGTGATTCCCAATGGGAGGTATCTCAAAATCGTCGGCAATAGAAGTATTTGTTGCAACTCTCCTGTCAAGTTGAACAATGGTCCTCAAGGTAACGTTTTGGAAAGTTTGGAGGTCCTTCCATCTGGACTTACATATTGTAGCCCATGCGGGCATACCATAAAGCAAGATGGTTCGGATTACCGTCCTATGCAGTAATAGTTTGCAGTCCAATCCAAGCGCGCTGTTTCGCCCCAGAAGAGCTACCAGACTGAACTTTGCCTTCTTTGCCTTGTTGATGGCGTAGGAGACATGGTCGCCTCAATTTAGCGTGGCATCTATTACCACTCCGAGGTATATGTAATGTTTTACCCATTCGAGCTCTCTACCAGAAAGGAAGAGAGGACTCGGGGGTTTCCGAAGTTTCTTTGTAATGAACATTGCCTTGCATTTGTCAACATTTAGATTCAGTCTCCACTTAGCAAACCATTTCTCGCACTTACGTAAGGCATTCTGCAATCGAGATATGACATGAGCGGGAACACAAGCAGTGGTTATGATGGATGCGTCGTCAGCGAACAGATACAGCTTGCATTTTGTAAATGTTGGGAGGTCATGGATGAAAAAGTTGAAGAGTGCAGGGCCAAGAACAGAACCCTGGGGAACACCAGCTTTGACGTCACACGGGTTTGATATGGAGCAGCCAAACTTTACACGAAATATCCTGTTCGACAGAAAGGATCTAATCAAGGCAATAAGATCGTCCGGAAATCCACAAGTAATCATTTTGTGTATTAGGCCTTTGTGCCAAACATGATCAAAAGCTTTTCGGACATCCAAAAACACAAGACCACCATATTCAACGCAGTTAAGAGGAGTGTTTAAATCTGCAACTAGCCTCCAGATCTGGAGTTGGCAGGAGTGACCTGGTCGAAAGCCGAATTGCTCTTCACGAACAAGATTGTTAGCCACACAGAAGTCGTTAAATCTCTTAAGAATGATGCGTTCAAACACTTTTGATAGCATAGGTAACAAGCTTATAGGCCTATAGCTGACAGGGAGAGCAGGGTTTAGACCAGGCTTCGGTATGGTAACGATTACAGACTCTTTCCACTTGACAGGAAAGTAACCATGTCTCCAGCAGTCATTCATGGCCCTGGTAATAGTCGCAACAACATTAGGAGGTATGTTCTTGAGAGTGCTATTAGTGATGGAATCGATACCTGCTGCTTTCCTGCTTTTAAGATGCTTGATGACATCGGAGAGTTTGTGAACACCAATAGTGTCCTCACAGTTAGAAAAACGTGAGTGAGCTCGTATGCGATACATCCATCGTTGACAAGACGAGTGTTTGGGAAATTATCCGGGTTGTCCTCACCAGGACTGGTAAATTGTTTAACCAGGGATTCGGCAATCAGTTGAGCTTTATCTTGATCACCCGTGACAGCATTGCCATTTGCGCTAAGCAGCGGTGGTAAGTTGATGGGTCTGCTTCCTGTTAGAGCCCTTACAGTACCCCAGAGCGAGTTTAGCTTTTCGCTCCATCTTTGATTACGTAATGATTTAACCTCTTCCTGGACCTTGTGAGCTAGCCTGTTGTATTTCGGCTTGAAGAAGGGAAGTCGTTTACGCTGCCATAACCTTCTATAGGAATTTCTTTCAAGTATGAGATGCCTGATGTAAGTAGGGAGGTCGAGATGTTCAGGACGCTTTCGATCAGTAGTGAAAGTACTGGAAGCTGTAGCATCATTGATAATACGAGTAATAGAACTGATATTTGCATTAATATCCTCCTTATATGGAATGCTGTTTTCTCTAAGGATACCCCTGAAGAGTTTCCAGTCTTGTTTGGAGCGAAACCCAATCTTAACATCGATGTTCAAGCCCTCATAGATAAGCATCACTGGACGGTGGTCAGAGGATAAGTCGTCAACTGTGAATATATTATAGGGCTTAAAGAATCCTTTAAGAACTACAACGTCCAGCAGTTTGCTGGCAGGAGAATGGTCGCAGTAGTACGTGTCATCAAGGGGTCCAGCAACAGAGGTGTCAATCTCGTTTAGAGTATATCCATAGAGGATATTGCCATTTTGGTTGGAGCATTTGGAATTCCATGCAGGGTGCTTAGCATTAAAGTCTCCCGCCATAACCACTGGAACGGGCCCAGAGAGCAGCTCATCAAGCTCGCACGGTCCAAGCTTGTGCCTAGGTGAATTATACAGAGAGGTGAATTTAATTTCACCTGTGTCGGCGTCATTTATTATCACGGAAACAGCTTCCATTCCTACATAATTCGGAGTGACAGTCCCATGATGATCAATGCCATCTTTGACAATGATAGCTGCTCAACCAAATGCTTGTCTGGCGTTGTTACCCAGAGGTCGATCCTTTCGATAAACATGATAACCCGGCAAGTTAAAAACTTGGGTTAATTTCAGGTGTGTCTGACACACAAAAGCTATGTCAATATTCCAATTTATGAAGAAATTGTAATATTCGATGCGCTTCCGATAGATTCCCCTGGCGTTCCATATATTGCAACGAAGCTTTCCGTGGATAATTGTTCTGTAGTGGTGTCTGTCCATGGTCAGTTCTTGATTTCGTGGTACGCAACCTGTGGCAGTACGTTGCCACTTTCCTTACAGAGGTTTAGAAGGTTACCCAGACTCCTATAAATGCTGCGCAATTGGATTGGATCGACCGCATCTGAATGAGAAGAGCTGGATGCGACTGAAGCATAGGTTCTGCCATCAAGCACTTTGGTGCTTTTGATCCTTTTGACTTGGGGATATTTCGGACACTTGGTGTAACTTGAAGTAAGCTGACCATCACAACGAATACATTTAGGGGGGTCTTTACCCTTCACATTAGCACAGTCCCTCGACTGATGGTCACCTGTGCACTTGTTGCATCTAGGCGATTCGGTGCAAACTTGGGAGACGTGCCCAAAACGTAAACAGTTGTAACACTGTAAGGGCCTTTTGTTGCCTCTAAATAATTGTACAGTAACAGCAAGAGGACCGACACGCTTTAAACTCAAAAAGGACCTTTTATCCTCAGTGTTTTGGAGTAAAACCAACACCAGTGGCATTTCAACGGAACCATTTGCCTTTTTCAAACTGATTGCCTTTTCTGGGTAATAATTTGCCTTCCTGAGGTCATCACAAAAGTCTTCCAGGTCAAACGTTGTGTCAACATTTCGGACAACATATTTCAGCAGATTTTCTGATTTGAGCTGATTATGCTGGATTTTTAGCACATCGTTACTCTTTACTCCAGATACTAGAATTTTGTGCGTGTCCTCATCAAGACACTTAATTTTAATGGTGTCCTTACGACCAGTCTGGCAGATGATTTTATCTAAAGACACATGTTTTGTGATTTCCACTAGAATTTCCTTGATTGGTTTTCCGTGATGACGAATAATAATCGGAGGAATGTAAATAACTCCCTTTCTATGGGTGACATTGCTTTGGGAATAACCAAGCTTAGCTTCGTTACCTCGTAGGGCTAGAGAGACACCATTTTTGATATCGACAGTAGACTAAATATTGTCTATCCTAACACCACCTTTGTTTCTTTTATTCTGCGCAATACGCCAGTTACCTCCATCACTGTCAGCAGAATCATTTTCGTGCCTTTTTTTGACGGTAGTTCGTAGTGAGGAGTTTCCTTCGTTGACTGCTTCCAGGCAAGTAGAAACATTTTCATTATTAAGTGTTGCATCAGGATTTACCACTGTAATGGGAGAACCCATAAACTCCTTGATAATAGTGCCAAGGTTAGCAAAGCCATTGGCAGTCTCTAAAGTAGCACTCTGAATATCACTTTTTAAACTATCAATTTTTCTACCAAGTTCCTTAGACAGCGCTTCCACCCTTGATTCTAACTCTAGATATTTACTGTTCAGTTCAGTACGTAATGCCTCAAGTTTTCCGTTAATAATAATGTCAAATGCCAGAAATCTCGGATCCATACACG
>JAHWFO010084914.1:0-13664 GCA_023313115.1 Rhysida immarginata
ACACTGTACCATCATATGACACAGTGGTTAGGTGGTGCAGATACTTCCAGTGTGGACAAACAAGACTGAATGACAAACAACAAAGTGGCAGACCATCTTCCATGAAGAACTGGGAATCGCAAGAGAAGTGGAGGCTCTAGCGCTCAAAAACCGGCGTATCACAATCGAGACGATAGTGGAAAAAAGTGAAAATCAGTCATGAGTCAGTTTTCAACATCTTGCTGCTGTCCAAGGGGATCCTTTCAACCCCCAGCTCATTCTGCACAGGACACACTCACACATGCTGCTTCTTTGGGCTATCAAATTTTGCCTCACCCCCTATATTCTCCTGACATGGCTCCCAATGACTTCTTCTTCTTTCCTCGGATGAAGAAACCATTCCGTGGCAGACATTTCCAGAATGACGACGAGGTGATTTTCGAGGTGGAACGTTTCCTGAACAGCCAAATTGCAGACTTCTACAATCAAGGTCTACGCCAAATCATCCACGGTAGGGAAAAATGTGTTGCATTGAAGGGTGAATATGTAGAGAAGGACTAACACCATCACCAAGTTTCACGGTCACAGCTTGATTTTTCAAGGTGATAATTAAAACTTTATGACTGCCCCTCGTACGTGAGACAAAACCCAAGGACATTGATCCTGAATCTTCTGTTAATTTTCTTCCTCTTACATCCATTTATCTCAAAAGTAAAAAAGCACTCTACATTGCAGATAATGAGATTGTGAGAAATAACAAAATCAAGCTTCAAGAATTTTATACAAGAATTAGAGATTTTTTAGTTGTCTTTTGCAAAGAACTTGCAAAACGCCTACCTTTTCACAGTGAAATCTTTGAAAAAAATGTCTTTTTTGAAGCAGAGTATAGCCATCAGTGGTGATCAACCATCCCTCTTGCAACACTTCTCTAGTTTCTTACCGGACTTGCAATCTGTGGACAGTGAATGGAGGCAGCTTCCTTATTGTGATATGTTAAAAATCTTGTAACCAGCCGTCCAATCTATACGGAGGAATTCTGAGGAAAACTAGCATAAGATATCCTTCATTGTGTAAGTTTGCGAAGACCCTTCTTTGCTTGCCAGTATCCAATGCAGATCGCGAAAGAATTTTTTCATCTGTGAACCTCATCAAAATAAAATATCGAAATCGAATCAGCACAGACAGTAGCAACGTTAGTATTTGCAAAAGACGGATTAAGTGGGAAATGCAATACCTTCACTTCAAGCACTGAAATGCTGAACAATTTTAGCAGAACAATATATAATTCCCCAGATGAGAATTCTGACTGATTTTACTGGAGAAATTACTGTTTTAATGTTATTTAAAAAATTTAAGTAAAAAATGCAAGTTTAAAGCCAATGTTTGTACTTTTTATTTTATATAGGAAATCACACAAATTTTAAAAAAAAACTTTAAAAAAATGCTTGCAAGGATTCTGATTGAAAGTTAATGTTTATATACCTTTTTATGTAAAAAATGAAATTCGATTATAATGACATTTTGAAAATGAATAAAAAAATGCACGCGCTGCAGTCTGCACCGCCAAAAGTCTGGTGTTGACTGCACTGCACTGCAATGTATCGAAACTGCTGCTAGCTGGTTGACTAGCTGAAGCAACCGTAACCCTCCAGGTCCGAGCCTACCCTGTAGATATAATCGAGCGTCCTCTGTTTGGTGCAAGAATGATAGAAAATATGTTTAATTACATTTTTAATAACTGATAATTATATGGTAATTTTTAAACATCTTGGTAATTTTCTGGTAATTTTTCAAATTTCTCCGGATAAATAAATTGGGGGTTAGAAAATCTGGCAACGCTGGCTTTGATCAACGGCTACGGAACATAGCAGTGATAGAACGTAGATGGTACTTCAGCGCAGCATCGTCCATTCTTCTTATAGATAAGTGTACTGTGATCAATTATTTTATCTGGGCCCTCGTGTGTATTTAGTTATTTGACTTTCAAAGAAAAAGAATTATTTGTGGAACAACGCGTGTTTCAATATTTTTTTTTACCTTGAGCAAACTTTTAAACTTTTATTTTAAACATTGATGAACTAATCTAAGGGTCATTGATGGCGTATATAAAAAATCCTCATAGATCCAATTATTATTCTTTAACGATTATTACGCCAGTAGGAAAGATAGTCCCAGCCTGCGCACTGGGTACTGCTCCAGCCAGCCCAAAGGGCATGTAGATAGCGTAATGCTTCCATGTCCGCAGTGGCGCAATTGGCTGGCGCATCTGCACGGTGAGCAGAAGGTTCCTGGTTCGATCCCAGGCTGTGGAATTTTCTTTCCTATTTTTCATCAATAATTTAAACATCTGAGGTATGGCGTGTATAAAAAATCCTCATACATCCAATTATTATTCTTTAATCTAAGGGCACTACTTATTGACAATTTTTACTCATTTAACATTGCTACTAATACAACTCTTGGACATAAGTATTTAATATAAGTTGCCTTACCATTTCAACAAACAATCAACTCGCTTAAAAAAACAATAAACAAACTACAAATTAAACAAAAATTTACCCATTGATAAAAGGCATGATTCTTTACAAATTTACATTAAGAACGTTATCTAGTAGTAACAAGTTAAATAATAAAAAAATATTAAGTTAAATTTATACTGGACAAAAATATTTAATACTGATGCTGCTTGGACAAAAGTATTTAATACTTCTTAATATTCTAATTTTGCTGAACTGATATCCTTAACTACCTCTACGATCAAATGGATTTGACCATGTTAATGAAAAAATCCAGCAAAAAAAATGTTTTTTCCATATAATATTGCAATTGAAACAACAAAGTCATGGGTAAAACACGCGAACCTTCCATAGATGCAAAAAAAATCGTAATTACATTGTGTAAAGATAACAAAACCCAAAAAGAAATTGCAACCATTGTAGGATGCAGCCAAGGAACAGTTTCTAACATTATAAAGCGTTTTCGAAATGAAAAAGTACTGACAAACAAGACACGTAGTGGTCGTCCAAGAATCACTACAAAAAGACAGGATAAGACTTTGAAGAAAATCTGCCTACAAATGCGCAAAGCATCGTCTAAACAGATGAATATAGAGTGGAAGAAATACCAGGCCCATACATCAAGCTGTACTCTCAGACGACGTCTATCCGAAATGGGTTTTAAGCGAGCGGTAGCCAAAAGAAAACCTCACCTGTCACGTCGTCAAAAGCAGGATCGTTACAAATGGGCCAAAGCCAAAAAGACTGGACAGAAGATGACAGGAAAAACGTTATTTTTTCAGATGAGTCCCGTGTGTGTCTTGGACTTGGAGATGGTGGTCAAGTTTATGTGTGGCGACGAGTAGGCGAAGAGTTGCATGATGACTGTATACGAGATACACAAAAATTTAAGCAAGGAATTATGGTTTGGGGTTGTATAACGGCTAAAGGCCCTGGTCGTTTGTGTATCCTTAAAACAACAGTGACAAAAGATGTGTACGTTGAAATACTAGATCGCTTTCTGATTCCAACTCTAGATGATTTTTTTGATGATGATGATACTTTCATCTTTCAAGATGACAATGCCTCATGCCTCGTGCAGGACTTGTCAAACAATTTTTATAAATCCACAAAATTCCGACAGTGACTTGGCCAGCGAATAGTCCTGATTTAAACCTAATTGAAAATATTTGGTTGATTTTCAAAAAATTAATTGATGCTAAACATCCTACCAATTTGAACGAATTGCGAGTTGCAATCCGAGATAGTTGGCAAGAAATTAGTACAACTGAGTGTGCTAAACTGTATGCAACCATGCCACGGCGAGTTACGGCAGTAATTAAAGCCAAAGGTGGTTGCACAAAATACTAACTATTGGTTAGTACTTAAAATATTGATTGATTTGTTAAGATATTAAATACTTTTGTCCAGGCAGCTTTAGTATTAAATATTTTTGTCCAGCCTTGAATATGTTTAATTTACTGTCACATTCTAAGTTTTTGTTAATGAGCAGAAAAGTTCACTTAATATTATAAAAAATTATTTTTTTTGTTTCTGTATTAAATTTTATTGGTTTATTTTGTTTCTAAATTAGTGATTTATGTGAATAAAAGTATTTTGAAACACAGAGCTTGTCGTTATTAAATACTTATGTCCAAGAGTTGTACTGCTAATCCATTTCTTAAATTTTTTTTGAATAAAAATAAAGGATTTTTATTAAACAAATAAGTTTTGTCATTTGTCTTTGAATAAGCCTAGTTTTGAGACATTTGATGGTTAAGAGAAAAGTGTTTCTCACACAGAAGTTGACCACTATCGATTACAACGTAAATGAATGAGGATCTTGGTTACTCGATTTGAGTCATTAGCTTGACTTGTGTTATCAATGCTGCATATATACATATATATGCTAACAATCATAATATGTCTCCACACTGGGCTATGTGGTGTTAGATCAGTCGAGACACAGGTAATTCATTGTGTTGTATTTGAAGAACAAATACAACGGGTAAGTGTGGTCATATTACACTGTTGCCGTGATCAGGTGAACTGATCTCTGTGGTAAAACACTAGGCCGAAACAATAATAAACTGTCAGTGGAGCTTAACATTTGTTTGGGCATATTACAACATTATCAGAGATCATTTTTAAGCTCAACAATTTAAATAAGCCCCCTGAGGAAATTGAAAAGGTACCACGACCGAGATTTGTGCCTCCCACGTTACACCAAGAGATTTTTCTCTCCTTCTATCTTTGCTCTGGCACAGCCTACTATATAGGTAATCTATGTCTTTATCTATATAGTAGGCTGTGGCTCTGGACAATGAGATAGCGGGCAACGAGGTCAAGGATCTGTCATGTATAATTGACAGTGAGGGAAAACGCACAGTGAAAATTAATTGAATAACAAACAGTTTATTCCTCTGGATAATAACATAGGTAAATTTATGACAAGAAACAACTTTGTTTTGAAAATTTATTATCCACTATCAGGTAAAAATGAGTTGCAATCGTCTGTTATTTTCTTTGGGTGCAGATTGAATATTAACATTCCAATCCGGGAAGGATACTGGCAACTGAATTTCTAAAGGCAAGTCCGGCTACTAATAATCCGTATCGTAAACTTCTGCCTGTAAATATATGGGAATCGAATTTAGTTAAACCAGTACAGTGTTCATATCATAAATAATCTAGTAATTATTCTATTAGTAAATATCCTAAATACTAGAGTCATAGGATCTAAATTCTAATAACAATCTTACTAGTGTCTACCACCATGTTCACTTAAAACGCGCGAAGCACATGTGCAGGGTACGATCGTGCCACTCACGTGCTACCTCGGACTAAGTCGCTCCGCCGAAATTGCTGTTTCGAGATCGCTATACCTGGATTCACTAAGAGTTTTCGGTGGAGAAATCCTTACGTGCCCTTTTGCCTAGTCGTTTGGAGGGATAGTTCCTACCCCCAAAAAAGTAGTCCATACCTAAAAAGGATATTAATCCCTATAGATGTGATGTCAATTTGTAAAAAAGTGACTGTTAGCGAATTCTTTATTATACCAGGTGAATTAAAGCCGCGCACATCAAAGTTTAGCTGCCCGTAAAAATACCAGTTTGAGAATTTAAATGAAAGTAAAGTATCGCAGAGATTAGTTGAAATGTTGGCTTTTATTTTTAGCCAACGAACTTCAGGTGGTACAATTAAATTTTCAAACTGGTACTTTTACAGGCAGCTAAACTTTAAACTCACCCTGTAGAAACGAAAACGAAATTTTATAAACACTGGCAGTATTTTGATTTCGCGCATGCGCAATATACACGTATCGCTGTCATCATGGCGGCAACATCACCTCATCCATATTTCGCCAAATTTAAAGATAGAAGCGCAAAGGAATGATGGAAAACGGTGAGGAAGAGGTTAACTTAAATAAGGTAAAATAAAATAGAGGTTGCAAATTCCAGGAAATAAAAGCTGTAGAGGAGGGAGAAAGTAAGGATGAGAAAAAATTCCTTTCTGTAAACATACGCCGTTAGAGCTTTGCAGAAAGACTCCCATAATGCAACGCGTAACACTTTTTCCACTATAAAGCTGTAAACTTTTAGTGAATCCAGATATAGCTATACTCTGTCCAACGAAAGAAAAACTGGGCGTGTCTAATTTATTTTCCGATTTCAATTGTTAAACATTGTTGCTAAGAAAAATTAACAATCGCTAACAATTGAAATCGGAAATTTAACTGGACACGCCCAGTTTTTCTTTCGTTGGATAGAGTATAACTGGTTAATCAACCGTTTGGCTGAAGGCCGATATCTAGCCATTGGAGACGTTGCTCGCTTTTTACCAGGGTGGTGGGTACGGCTTTTCTCGGCTGTAAACATACCATACATTAAGTACCATAATTTGGTCCGGATTATGGGTCATTAATGCGACTGCGTTCCTTGCCGTCGTTTGCCGTATACTATGGCGACGACGAAGAGCGTCCTTTGTACGCTGACGGAGCATAAGCCTCCTGATGCTGTGAATGTCTAAAGCCTGTATTAGAATTACATTGGGCACGGTGTCACGGTCTAACGTGACGAGTAATGAGATCGATGTAATATCGAATGCGAAAAAGTGTATTTTTATACTTTTGGTGGCGACAACTGTTGGCGATAAGCGCTTGCAATCCCAATATTTAGAGGAAAGCAGAGGTGGTAATAAAAAGTGTCGTAAACACGTAAAACAAAGTTCTGGCGCTAGTGTCGTGGGAAATTATGTGGGAATTTCAAGTGAGAGAGAAAAACAGAGAGGAGATAGCGAGCGGCCACGAAGACAGTCGAAGATACTGAAGTACGGAACCGAGCGAGAAGAGGCCTCCGAGAGATTTCGCGTATGAGTGATGCCAGCGACGTGAAACAAAGCCTGGTTGAAATCGGAGGTTTTCTCTCGTCGTCCTCAGATGCCTACCATGCGCGTAGAAGTTGAACGTACTGTTTGATTAATACTGTGACTTTTAAAGAATTTTGCAGTTCGCTTTCGCCGACAGTGACTACAGGAGTCCAACGCAGCATAGCAGCATCGAATTACGCAGTTACCGACCTCCACGAGCAGCCGGGCGTCTTGGAGCCCGAACGAGAATATTTCGTACAAGTGTACAAGGAAGGAGGAATCATCGAGTCTTTCTCTGGATGCTATGTGGTCCTGAATTCTCTATCCGTTTATCGCCGACCCGTGCCCTGCGCCGTAGTGGACGTGTCGTCTTCAGCCCAGCAGTTCTCGTTCTCTTCGTTGCTGTGCGACCCGCTACATAACCTAGCCGTAATACAAGGAATCTCGAGAGCAACAGTTCCACAAGATTGGATCGACCTATACTCTGTGCAATAAAAGAAAAAACTTGGCATGGTGCCAGAATGTGCTACTAGCCAATCAGAAACCTAGCTGAGCATAGAGCCAGGCTTCTGATTGGCTAATGGCAGATTCTGGCACCATACCAGTTTTTTCTTTTATTGCACAGAGTATAGTCGAGGAGGAAAACAGCCATTACACTTGGTTATGCCTTGGGGTATCCAAGCACTCATTGATGACAACCTCGGCTATAAAGAGTGTCCCGTAAGTCGTGGTCGTAAATTTAATAGTATGCATATTCAATAGCAAGGAACAAAAACTCTATATGAACATAGGACGAACAACGCACGTTTCCGAGAAATGATATTGATGATACGTAAAGAAACTAAACGTCTTCCCCTTGCCATGTAAATGGAATGCCCTGTTCATGTAAACGGAAGGAAGTAGACCTGGCTGATTCGTTGCCTGGACTGTGTTTGAGTGAGACTACATGGCTGCAGCAGGTTACAGCAATGCCGAGTTGGCGGATATGCATTTCACGTACGGTCAGGCAAATGAGAATGCAGCAGACGCGGCGCGTCTTTACAGAGACACTGACACGTACAGAAAAGTATTGCGCAGTGGAATTTATAAGAATACTAATGCAGACAACAGAGTATATCTTTTGGGTTTAACATGTTTATTAAGCAAACAAAAAAAAAATGATAAATACAAAACAAACACTAATATGAAGGCTACGATCTTACTTATACGCAAGAAACGCCTATGGCCTTAGTCTTGCCCGAAACGGCGGAATGAATCCCCGTTTTACAAACTATTTTATTATTGTAAATTAGTACTGTGAGTAACGGACCTCATGCCCACTACGTCGATATCGACGTTAAATTACGGCATGAGCAATATTGGCCCCTCTAAGGAAAGGTCCTCAGATTCACAAACGATCAAGTAACGGGACTGAGCGACTACGCTCGCCCCCTCTCTAAAATTGAGAGATTACACAATAATATCAAGATAACGCTTTCCAAATCTCGTTTCCAACGGGCGAGAAAGGAAAGTGGCAAAAATCAAACTGAGACCATACGCAGTGTAGAGTTATCAAAGAATTATTTGGATAGCGGTACAACTATCGCAAAGTCCAAAAAAAAAATAATTTGATGGTTGCAATCACAGCGGACACAACGGCCGCCTATAAACAAGAAGAAGTCGAGACGCTGGACACAGGGCCGGAATTTTCCTGACGTGCGGCTGACGCTGCCTCCGCTGCACCGTTCGGAAACGGCGACGCAATCGCGTTTATAAGTTGGCTTGGAGCCGTAAAAAACTGCAAGATAAATTAAAGGAAACAAAATGAGTACGCAGTTTGATCGGGAAAAACTTCACCATTAAATTACGCCCAGCCAACCGAGTACGGTGCTTAAACTGATAGAGGGGGAAGAATTCCACGCCAAATTTCTAATTCTAAGCCCCTCTCAGCTGCCTCGCGCTTAGCGTTTAAAGAACGCGCTCGAACGGGTTGATTTAAGCAACTTGAGGGAGAATAGACAAAGTTACAGCCGAGTTCATAGTATAAGGACAGAGATTCCACCCACCTTGAATAGGGCACGAGGGCGCCCAATCCATGGTGCCAAAAGGCGTCATGCGTCCATGGCGTTATCCATACGCTGGGTTCCGCCGGTATCAGTATTGGGTCCAATGCAAATCAGAGGCTTCCAAAACGGCCACGACGACCAACTTCCGGGTAGCTGGGGAACAGCTGGGAGACACGGCGATACGGGGGGCGATGAGTTCGATCTCTTGCGGACGAACCGACGTTGCAATCCTCAATGGCTCCTCGTACGTCGTTTTTATCGGCTCGCTGTCTTCCTCGTTGCGTACCTCGGTCAGCCTGGCTTCTCGGTTGGAAACTGTTAAGTTCATATGATAAGAGAATACGATTAACAATGAAGCAGACGCACGCGCATTCGTTGGCGGCTGCGAAGACGTTTTATTGCGTGAGAGTCCTTTGATGCACGTTTCAGAGTCGTCGGCGGAGCATGAGAGCCTCTCGAGACGTCTCCTTCCATTCAAAAAACTCGAACATCGTCGCTCGACGAGGTTTTCACGAGAACAATCTCTCTGCGTCTTATTCGCTCGGTTGCCAAATCTCACTCCTAGTGATTTAAAACTACCCGCTCTTTTCCTGTCCGCTCGCGCACCTTTTTGCGCCGCTTCCTCCGTTTTCTCCTATAGCGCTTTGGCCTATGATTTCCATCATTAAATTATCTGTGCCTTTGGATACTGGCAAGAGATGGCGTACCTCCGATGCCAAGCTTGCTCTCCGATTGTGACATACGATCGTGAGCCTTGGACGCACCATCTGTCGCCAAAGTTGGTGACATGCTCGCCCCCTCTTTCTTGTGCAACTTAACGTTGTAACAAGTTTCACCACTTCTGCTGAAACAATCGCTATGGACTGTTTTGACGCGCCTACGAAAGTTGCGCGTGCCCTTTGTTCGCAAAAGCGTGTCATCGCTTGGGCTGTTTTTACTACGCCTATTATGCGCGTGAGATCGCTTGCCTCTTTTCCAGCCCCCCTTTACTGGAGGGCTGGAATAGGTTAACCCTATGGAAGCAAAGCTTCCACTCGAAGAATATATCTTAATGCCTCTTTCGGGATGCGCTTTAGCATGGGACCGAATATTAAGTTTGGATGGCGACGACAGATTACCCTTAGAATTAAGCCGCCTATCCTCACTTGAAATGCGACCATTTAAACACAATTCTTAAGTCCCCTGTTTAGAGTTTTATCCGAAGCGTCGGATAGTCTAGGAACAGCCGACCTGTTAAACAAAAACACATTGTTTTCGCTGACGTGTTTAGTCGGACTTGTACTCTTCTCATCGGATGGAGAACGCGGCATTATTTGTGCGAGGGCATAATTCGTGCTCCGCCGATTATTACATTTGGCTCTGAATCTAACTTCCCCCGTCTGACAACCTTTTTTTTTCTAATATTATCGCCCCTAACTTTATCCTGCCTAGGGGTTGTGTAGATTTGGCAACAAGTGTGGACGACCTGGGGTATATTTGTTTAATCATAATTTGGGCCATGATGGCGGAGACTTCTTTTCTTAAAGCTTCTATTGCCGAAGCCATTGACCGGATTTGGTTGCCCACTTCCCCGGATAGGCATAGCGGGCCCAATAGTTCGGGTTCTCCGGTCTGACAAGTCTTAGACCTAGTAGTTTTATCAGGTATGATATGGGACTGCGACTTCTTTTCTAAAGAATCTTGGGAAATAGTGTCCTCCTGACCGGCGTTTGACTTTATATCCCCGGTAACGACTGCAAGCAAAGGCTCATTGTCGCTAATTACCGTCTGCTTGTCTTTATTGTCAGGACTACCATTAAAGTTCCGATGAGTCGCTTTCGTCGACTCGGCTGGACTGACACTGTCACCTTGCCGCCTGCCGTTATGGTGATACGTATAGGTATATGTAGGCTTCGATGAAGCCGCTGTATCAAGAGTCGGAGTATGAACTCCGGGATCATACGCTTGATACCCGTTACTTTTAAAATTGGGCTTCGTACTATTAATGGAGTACTCTAACCCATTAGAATTGAGGCAATCCTCTCTACGTTAAGAGCGCCTTCCACTATCCTGCAGTCCTAAGTCGGACGGATGCGGAAGCTCTGCCTCGCTGTATTTGAGATCCCCCCTCTCTTTCTGGCTCGTTGAAGAGTAGGGAAAGACAAAGATTATCGGTAATAACACCAGCCTCCTCCAACACCTCTTTCTCCGTATTAAGGCCACTGTCGGCAGTAGGGCTTTCGTTACCGTCTCTTTTCTTCTTTTGAGACGGGATATTTGTGGCTTCTTTACCACAAGCAATTTGTGAATAGCCCATAGTGTTCTTAGCTGCTTTAATTGCAGTAGCATTAACATTACGACCACTTTTGCTTATTTTTTTGCTGATGGGCTTTTGCTTCCCGCTAAAGGCCTTCTTATTCGTATAGGGTAACCCGGTATTATTTTTACGGGATTGCCTTTTAGAATGCTCACTAATTTTGAGCCATTCTCTATAATCCTCACGTCTGTAGTCTTTTTCTGCCCATTCGAATGAGCTCATTTGCTCATCTGGACATAACATAGACTGAGTTGCGAGGGTCGGTTTCCTCCAAACATTCCCTCATCATATCGGAGAACGCGTTGAAATAAAACCGCAATTTCTCTTGCTCCGATATGTGTGGGCACCGTTCCGCTGCGCTACGAAATATCTCGTTAAAAGATTTGATATCCGTATTGCGGAACGCTAATTTGTTTAGCTCCGTAGATACTTCTTGTTCAACCTGTTTGCAAAGGTTGCTTCCATCTAGCGCCTTAGAACTAGATCGCTCAAACTTGCGCTGCTTTTTATTTAAAACACTCGTGGGAGTTTGCATCGCCTGCACCTTGAAGAAAAAGAGATTTTGACAGTCTTACAAAGACTATTAAAGGCGACGTTAAAAAAGGACCGCTAAAGGGAAGTGCTTTAAAAGACACCGAATTAACCCAACAAAATAACGTCCTAGTAAGGAACGTGCGCCTGTCAAAAATAAAGAAAATACAGACAAGCAACTGCCAATACACACGAGAAATAACTTGGCTAACCATAGATAGCGCTTTGCCAGACTAGCACAGTTTATACTCTGGCCTATCAGAACAAGAAATTAAGCCTCCCGAGGAAGGTATAGGAAAGTAGCGGAAGCCCTGAGTTCATTTTATTTTTTTTTAGCCGGCCGGGCGGCTGAGAGGGCTAGGGTGTAGACTTTCTAGTTTTCGAGGCCATCTGGTCATGGGTTCGAATCCCGCCATGGGCATGGATGTTTGTGTTTGTCCCGGGCTGCGTACAGATAAAATTTGTGTAAAAGGCGCAAAATGACCTTATTAGACGACGCCAAAATTTCTTACTTAATTACTTACCAAACCCGCTTATCCGTTAGGGTCGCGGGGGCAGCAGCCCTATGGAGGATCTCCAGCGATCGCGATCTTCCGTCATCAGGTGCATATCCTCCCTGGTAATACCCAAGCGACTCGAACCCAGATTCTCCATGTAGTCTAGCCATCTGGTTCTAGGCCGACCCCTTGGTCTCTTACCCACTGGCTTGGAAAGATCTCTAGGAAGACCAGTTTGCGGCATCCGTATCACGTGGCCATACCAGCGCAACTGAGAACTCTCAATGAGAAGTAGTGGCTCAAAAATTAAAGACTCCCTTATTATGCTGCTGTGCACTCTATCTATACTCTATCCAAAGAAAGTTGGAGTCGGCGTGTCCAGTTAAATTTCCTGTTTCAATTGTTAGACATTGTTGCCAAAGTAGAATCAACAATGTCTAACAATTGAAATAGGAAGTTTAACTGGACACGCCCACTCCAACTTTCGTTGGACAGAGTATAGTAGGGTAACACCTGCCACACCTCTCAGAAATCTCATTTCGGCCGCTTGTACACGCGATCGCACACTTTCGGTCATTACCCAAGCCTCATGACCATAGGTGAGAATGGGGACAAAGATATATTTGAAGACGAAGAGCTTGGCTTCGTTACCCAGCTCGCGTTTCGTTACCACGGCTCGACATAGTTCACGTCTGACACAGCTTGCTGCACCGACCCGAGCATCCAATTCTTTCTCCTGCCGTCCATCACTCGTAAATGCAATCCCGAGATACTTGAATTTCTCCACCTGACTCAATGAGACTCCCGATAGCGCACTGAGCAGGCTGTCTTGAAAGGACGAGAACCTCAGTTTTAGCCACACTGATCTTCATCCCAGCTTCTTCACATTTGGCTGCAAACCGGTCTAGTGCATGCTGAAGGTTCGTGCGAGAAGACCCAAGGAGGACAAGGTTGTCAACGAACAGCAACCTCTCCACCAGGCAGTCGCCCACACAAACACGCTCATCGCCTCGGCTGCCCGTGTCTATCCAGTCCAAAAAGATAATGAACAAGAGGGGCCACAGTACGCACCCTTGGCGGAGTCCAACACCCATGGTGAACGGTCTTGGCTTAATGCCATTTATCCGGACACACATCTCAGAGCTTTCGTACAGAGACATGATAGCAAGCATTAATTGCCCATCCACTCCATACTCTTGCAACACTTGCCAGAGCTTATCCCGAGGAACTTTTCCGAGGTCCACAAGGCAAGCGTAGACCTCTTTTACATACTCCCAGGATTTCTCAAAGATTTGCCTTAGAGCAAAGATGTGATCCATCGTGCTTCGGCTAGGTCGGAAACCACACTGCTCCTACGACAGTTTGGAGTCGACCATTTCCCGACTTCTCTTCTCCAGACACTTAGCGTACACTTTCTCAGGAATGCTGAGCAAAGAGATGCCTCGATATTTGT
>JAHWFO010084916.1:0-14403 GCA_023313115.1 Rhysida immarginata
GCCCCTTCTTCAAGAATGCTCAGTCCAAATTTGAAGTCATTCGGACTCATGGTTGTTTTTTTATAGCATTTTTACAAAGGGACTTTAATTATAATCACCTTGTACATTCATGACACATCATTCTAAGCCGTTTGATATATTACATACCATATTTTAGCATTGAAAGTTCCAATGAACCATAATGGTTCCACTAAACCAGGTGTCTTTGAACCAATTTCTCCTATCGATGATTTTACGTTATATTCATTCATGACACATCATCCCAATTTGTTTGATATATTTCATGCTATATCTTATCATTGAAAATTTTTGAGGGGGTCATTAGGGCAAGTGCCATTGTTTCCATTATAACCATTAGAGCACGTGCCATTGTTTCCATTACAATTATTTTCAAAATGGTTCATTCCCGGAACCATATTTATCAATTGGCGAAAATATTAATTTACATCTGCTTCTACCTCGTCATTACTATTTGTTTGATATATTACTTAATATATCTTCCCATTGAAAATTGATTGGCGGGAAAATAGAGGTACCATTTGTGCACGTGCCAATGAACCGATTTAGATAATAATTGTGGTTGGTTCGTGCCATGAACCATATTCATCGATTGACGAAAACAGATTTTGAAAATTTTTCATAGCCTCGGAGGAGTTAGAGTTACGGACGGACAGACAGACAAACAGACAGACAGACAAACAGACAGACAGACAGACAGACACGTTTCCCCACACTGATAGCATAAAGCATCTTTCGGTACTTAATAAACAGGATGCAGATTTGTTCCTTCATTTACGTGTATAAGATTCGAAACTCACTTCTGCAGGTTTCCACACCAATTAGTATTATCCTAAATCAAGAAAGGTACAACTATCCAACTAGGCAACATTGGATATATACTTACGAATGGCTAAACAAAGATACCGGGCATCCTGCTTGAAATATGCTGGATTGGCATTTAGGGCTGAGTTGCTCCTGGGATTACTGCAACTCACGCCATTATTCGTGCAGCATTGAAAAAGCGCATACTTAGACTCCTACAGCAGCCATAACTCTACTTGCCATACACGCAATCATAGCTATAACGGGTCAAATTGCGTAACCTGAACTAGATTTTTATAATACAGCTACAGTGTGTAAATAGTGTCTTGAGTTTGTTTTTTTTTCGATTGTGTACTCCTTCATGAGTTGCTCTAAATTTACTTAAAATGTTAACTAGTTATAGCGAGCTGTAGTATCATAATAATTATTTTGAATATAACAATAGATGGTCAAGGATTGATGTCACCTTACCAACGTATGGTATCTGGAGAGAGTTAGATTTTAGAAACTGTGGTGTACCTTGACACCTAGCTAGCATCACCTGTTGTTTATTTAAGTTATCTTTACTATCCCGATTTATTTAAATTTCCCACTTGAGCTATACATGTCATTAAGCAACCTCTGTTAATTTAAAATTCTAATTAGTATATATTTTTTGTTTAACTACGACTTTTTTTGTATTGCTTTTAACCCATTGAGCAAACTTGTCGGTGATGGCATTACACGTCTCATGTGGCATTATCCTATCATATTTACTTATTTAGAGTAAATATTATATTTGTTAATAATATTAAAAAAAACATTAAATTATAAAATTATCTAAAACCAAAAATTTAGATTAATACTTTTTACGGTATTATTTGATCTTCTCTTTATCGCTAATTCAGAAGCTAAATTTTGTAATTTTTATCTTACCGTCTTTGAGATAGTTGCCTAGTTCAACGTAAATCACTGTATATTTGTCTTAGAGAAACTTATATTTTTGTGTTATTTGCTTACTTGCCATTTTGATCTTCTTTGTTTTATTAACCTCAAGTTTTGTTTCTATATACATTTGTTATAACTCAACCATTTGAGGTATTGTTATTACTAACCAATTTGATACATTAAGTTCTATTTGATACCCTTACGGCCTAACATGTCGGTTGTTATCAACCATACTGGCCCTCTATATAAATAAATAAATAAATAAATTAAATAAATAAATATTCATTTTTGACGAATCGATTGTTATATGATATGTCATCTTGGTATTCTTTACGGTCACTTCTTTAGCACGTAAATTCTAGTTGAAGGGGTCCACGAAAAAGCCCGAAAAGTTCATACAGCGTGCTAAGACCTAGATTGTTATATTTCTGAAAACAGAATTTGAAACAGTTAATCCGTTTTCAAGTTATCGTGCAAACGGCGGACGGCCGGACAAACGTACAGACCAAGCGTGCATTCTTATAAGTACCTTTTTTGCTAAAGCCCCTAATAAAGAGGATATTCATGGATTGGATGAGACATCAATGATGCTGGATCGACCCTGCCGGGAATCATGATTTGCCAATACCATTCTGGCCTCCGCGATCACATGATCACATCTTTAGATTTCCTTTTGTGAGCATACGTCAAAGCTGTTGATGTAGATTCTGAAGGAACCCATTTCTTGTATAGTGGAGATAATGAGGATATGTTGGGACGCGTCTGGGAAGAACTACAAGCTGTGTGTATTAAATTTCAGGACTGTAACTAATACAACGAAACGAGCAACACAAAGTTAAACTTACGGTTAATAAGCTTCAAGATAATCACCTTAGGCAGGTATACACTTTTCGCGTAATCAAGGCGAAAGGGGCAATGTTGACTTTTAGTAACTGCGAGCACTGCAGAGAAGCATCCTTCAGAGACACCCAAATGAACAACTCATTCATAGCAACTATTTCGTATCCGCCCTGCAGTGAAGCATCACTTAAAGACGCCACTGTTGACCCATAATTTCGCAGCATTTTACTCTGAAGTTATTAATTACTATTAGAAATTAATAAAGTTTATTTTAATTCGTAAATATTTAACAATGATCAGTTACTTTTACTGAAACGCATAGTAGAAGAATTTACAAAATTATTACTAATTAATAACCGATTTAAACATTTGATACATTAAAAAAAAATTACTAAATTGCAAAAAAATAAGTTGAGTGGGTCTTGTATCACATAAATGAATTCTGTATAAACACTGTCGCGATCTGTATATCTTAGGTAATACTAGGTCGCGATCTGTTTGATTGTGATTTGTTTGAAGTAGGATCCTGCAAAAACCCCACCGGTCAAAACTCCTAGATTAATAGCACAAATGAGGACATATCCTAGAAATAAACCTTAATTTTTATCTGATTTTTTTTAATTTATACATTATTTTATCGAATTATTTGAAAAATATCTGGGTTTTTTATCAGAATTTACTAGAGTTTTTATTTTCGTATTTGGAGAGAGGGTCTTTTTTAATTTATTTTCTAATATTAATTTACCGAATTAATTATTTGGTGATGGCGGTTGGCCATAAAATTTATAAAACAGAATTTTGCAAAATCCGTTAAAAAATAAAAACGTTACAGCCATGAAGGCATTAGTTTTCGACCAACCCTCGTATCTTCTCTATATTTATTGAATTTTCTTTTAAAAACTTAAACTTTCTACGTATTTTCAATATTTCGTGCATCCGGGTGAATATGAAAATTAAATTTAAGTGATAAATGAAAAATTAAGCCATGAGCCTACATTACAGTCAACAATGACTTAATTGCTCAGAGCGTCGCGATCTTCGACTGGAATTTTCTTTTTCTTTCCTATTTTCATTTATTATTTATTTAAACGCATTTAACGTCTGTATTGTAACATTTTAACATCTGAGGCATCGTGTTTAAATAATCCATCAGCTTTTCTTTAATAAATTTGATAATTGGGGTCTTTGTTACTGTTTACATATACGGTGGCTACGCTATGACCTATCCATTAACAGAAATATTTTTATATTTGCGGTGTAAGACCATGTAGCGAATGTACGAATAACTCCCGTAATAAGAAAAATAACCAGATTTACTACTACTCCAAAAGAAAGGATCGACATATAATAACTACTATCACTACCTCTGCTGGTCTTACCATTACTGATGTACTGGATATTAGTAAATGTTTTACCTAGCATTTCAGTAAAACTGTCTCTACTTCTTTCAACACATTCTCGGAGAAATGTCTACCTATTGTCCCCCTATTGATAACCTCATCTTAATGGAGTTCACTGATAGAGATGTTGCCTACGGCATTAATAGAATACGGGCCAAACCTTGCAATTCTCCGACAGAGGTTCCTTCCTTTATTCTCAAAGGCCTTCGAGATGTCATAATTATTCCTCTTAGGCGCATCTTTAATTTGTGTCTAAAAGCTGGCCACTATCCTAGAATAAGGAAGAGTGCGGTTGTGGTTCCTGCATTTAAGGGTGGTTCTGCCAAACGGACTGACATTGCTAGCTATAGGCCGATCTCTACCCTTCCACCCGCTGCCAAAGTCTTTGACAACATCATTCATAAATATGTTCTACAACATGTCCTTCCTCATGTTCCTGCGTGTTAACATGGTTTCATTCCCCGACGTTCCGTTGTGAGCAATCTTGTATCTCTCACCACTCATGCTCATTGTGATCTTGACCACTGCCAGCAACTTGACGTGATCTACTTTTATATGCAAAAGGCGTTCGACCCTGTCAATCATGAGTTACTAATTAAAAAATTGCGTGCGTATGGGATTGTTGATGAACTCCTTTGGATAATGCGGTCTTTCCTGTTGGTTCGACAGTTTGTTGTATCTATACGACATCATTCATCATTGCCCTATAGGCCTCACTGTGGTGTTCCACAGGGTTCTGTCTTAGGGCCTTTATTTTTTGTTATCTTCACTGCTGACCTCCCCGAGGTGATTAGAAACTCCCATATATTGATGTATCCAGATGATGTGAAACTTTTTGGTAACATTACAATTGTCTTAATGCTCACCTGCTTCAGCAGGAAATTTATAGTATAAGTCATTGGTGTGAGCAGAATGAACTTGCAATTAATGCAACCAAATATGACAAAAAAGACCAATTTTATCGAGTTCTCCTAGTCTGTTTGTGGAAATGTGCAAGTTGCCAAACTCTGTGTCCGTGATCTTGGCGTAATCGTTGATAGCACACTTTCCTATAATTCCCATGTTGACTGTTCGTCTGAAGGCTTACATAGCTCTTGGTACCATTGTGCGCAATGGAGCCGATTTTCGGTGCCCTTCTACATTTGTTCGGCTCTATCGGAGTCTAGTTTTACCCATTCTGTCCTACTGTTGTTTTATAGAATGGGGGTTCAAATATGCAGTCTTGTAAACTGGATAGGGTGCAAAATGTTTTTCTCCGGTTTCTGAAGCGGAAATTCCCGAATTTTGATGTACCTTCAGATCTGTGTGCACTCTCAGACATTAGAATGAAGATTGAATTAGCTGTGTGAACACCGTACATGAACTGAATTGAATTGAATTATTATTATTATTGAATTTTTATCTTTGTAATAATTATTATATTTCTGTTAATCTGTATAAATAAAATTGTGTTTTTCTGTTTTTTTATTGTCCTTTTTTTTTAATTACGTTACTTCCCTTTTACTTGTATCTTAAATAACCCCATTTTGGGCCTGTTGGGGGGCAACATAGCGGTTTGGCCTTCCAGTTTATTTGGTGGGTTATTCCCTGTTGTTGTTACCTATCATTATTATTATTATTATTATTATTATTATTATTATTATTATTTATACCAAATGGTTTGTTTGTTTTTAGTATTTATTTGCGTAAAATGACGGCCGTTTATGGGAATAAAATCATAATCACACAAAGAAACTCCGTGTTATTTACTCATTTGGTATTAAATGTATGAAATTATACGATTAAGAAATGAGTAAAGAGCGATTTAATTGTTGGTAATCTTACAAACATGGAAACACGGAATTCTTTTGTGTGATTTTAAAGGACCGTCACTTTACGCAAATAAAATCATACAAGACCCACTCAACTTTTTTTTTGCAATTTAGTAATATTTTTTTATATATCAAATGTTTAAATCAGTTGTTGATTAGTAATAATTTTGTAAATTCTTATACTAAGCGTTTCAATAACATTAACTGATTATTGTTAAATATTTACGAATTATAAATAAACTTTATTAATTTCTAATAGTAATTAATAACTTCCGCGTAAAATTCTGAGAAATTATGGGTCAACAGTGGCGTCTTTAAATGATGCTTCACTGCAGGGCGGATACGAAACAGTTGCTATGAATGAGTTGTTCATTTGGGTGTCTATGAGGGATGCTTCTCTGCAGTGCACGCAGTGCTCGCAGTTACTAAAAGTCAATTTGTTTTACTTGTATAATTTATCCACAGTGTCGTTGAACTGTATTAGTCACGAGATGTATACAGCCTACTACTAATGTTTTTATTGCATGAATTAATTATGTAATATTTAAATCAGTAAACATCACTAATGAAGGAGCGTAGCTCTCGAAATGTACACCTGGATCATTAAAATATCTTATTGTGGAATTGTGGTTTCGTATTGTTGTTTACTGATTGTGGTGTCTACAGTTTTTGGCATATATCGTTTGTAATATATAAATTTCATGAGTTTTCAAGAAGTTTAATAGAAAAATTCCTTTTCCTCCCTTTATGTAGCTGATTTTGTATTAATAAAGAAATTATCTTGACATTTAATTACCAGACATTGCAATATCTTTCAATGTACAGTTTCTTGCAAGTGTGTGCATGTTTAAGCAGGTATCATCATCATCATCATCATCATTTTGTTGACGAGGTAAAGTTTGAAGAAAGTTGCATAGTGAAAGGGAGGAAAGAAGATGAGCAGTCCACGAAGCGATTCTTTTGAGTCCTTTCCATTACCTTCGAGTTTTACTGCACGCAGAGCGAACATCATATCGATTACTTCTCAGACGTCAAGTCCTCTTATAAAAATGTTAAATTACTAGAATTAATTTAAATCATGCTTCATGTTCAAAAATGAATTCTAAAGAGAAATTCAACTTAACAATTAAACCATAATTTATTTTAATAAAAAAAGCTTTACTCGAAATTTTTTTTTAAATAATTATATTTTTGCCTAGAAAATAAATAAGTAATAACTTAGTCTGTAGATGGTAGAACAATTGAGGGGTTCAGCGCAACAGTGGTCTAAGCCACTTTTTTACAAAACGGAGAAAAAGCAACTTAAAGTTTTTCAATTGTGGTTTTTCTTAGAATTTAGAAAATGAAATTTTAATGATAGTGGTCTGTTGTATGATGTGTGATAAAGTTATATGAAATGGTATATAGTATTTGGTCCAGGAGTTTTAGATATATTATAATTTTTCTTACTCACCTACAACTGGGTATACTGGTTAGACCACTGTTGCACTGACAGTTGTTTGAACCTGAGAAAGGGGAAAAAACTCTTTGAATAAATATTGTTACTTCTTATGTAATGAGGCTTTCTAAAATCAGAAAATATTGTACAAGCCTCATTACACATAATCAGGAATTACAAAAATTCCATCATCATCCTGCACAATATCTGTATTATTTTCCTCAGAGCTATTTTCAGATAGCATATTATTGTAATATAATGGTGAATGGGTGGTACGTACTTCAAAATGTCGATGACATCTTTAACTATGTTTGGATTTATTGGCCTTAGTTTAGAATATTTTGGATTAAGAATAATAATTTGTAGATCAAATGTATGTTTATTGTTGTGACAATGATAATACTTTTTTCATTTTGACATTTTCATTGACATATAGATGGCGATAATATTCAACTAACTAGTTTCGTTTTCGTTCTTACAAATGTTAGCATCAAGGTTCAACAATATATATCAAAGTGATAATTGTTGTTCACGAGCCAAGGAGAAACATCAAATCTATTATTATGGGAGTGTGTTCTTTTTGGGCAGCAACGATGAGGCAATATAAAATAGTTCCGTGAATGCCTCGTCTATTAGCAGAATATCTTAACGACTTGACTGTTTTGACACCAGATGAATCAATTGATGAATTCCTAACCAGAATCAAAATACTAGCAAATGACCTCAAGGTAAACGGGCAGCTGGTTAAGGACGCAGAAATCATCGAATATTTAATTCAAGGACTTCCTCCGGAGTACAAAAGCGCAATAGCTGCAATAACTGCGTCTCCTGATATGGGTTTAGACGTTGCACGAGATGTTCTACTACGATTTGAACAAACCTTCGTCAGGAAAGATAGCAACAATACAGCATTCCGAACTAAAGAGTACAGAAGCGTGAAGAAATGCTTCGTCTGTGGTAAAAGGAACCACATAGCAGCGAAATGTTGGTTCAGGAAAAAGGGCGAACATAAAGTCGCAACCGAAAGGACTCCGCCTCGATTTAAATCGAAGAAAAAGTCAGCAACGGATCTCGAAAGAACCTCAAAAGATAAATCTACGAAAGATAATTCAAGTAGGACCGCATTCAACGAAAGAGCTATGAGAGCTACATGTCCACAGGAAATCGAAGAAAAAACAATAGAGGAAAGTTCTCTAATGACTTGGCTGTTCGACTCAGGGTGCACTGCACACATGACAGGAAATAGCGAGGTTGTCACCAATTCGAAAGAAGAACGTATAACAATAGCTACTGCTCGAAATGGAAGCGAACTTCAATCAATGAAAAGAGGAACCGTTCGCGGCTTCATGGAAAATGAAGACCAACATACTCAAGTACGCTTGGACAATGTATTATACGTTCCGAACTTGCGGGACAACTTACTTTCTGTATCAAAACTTGTTCACACCGGTCACGAAATAATTTTCAACAATGACGGGACTCAAATTTACGACAAAGCTACAAGAGAATTAGTTGCTGTAGGACATTTGATAGAAAATGAATTCATTGTACGGCTGAATGTAACGAGCTCCGAAAACAAGAGAACTGAAGCATGTCTAAAGACAGTAATGGATGACAGAAAGAAATGGCACGTAAGATTCGGACATATCTCCGACCGATACCTCAACGACATCATTGATAAGAAGCTAGTTTCCGGACTTGAGCAGATCGGAAAGGACGTCGAACCATGTGAAACATGCATAATATCAAAAATGACTAGAAAGCCATTTGATGACATCAGGAATCCTCAATCTTCACGGATTTTGGAATTACTCCACGTTGATCTCGCAGGACCAATGAGAACGGAATCAATAGGAAGAAATAAATTTGTTCTGATTGTAGTTGACTTCAGTCGCAGAATTTTTGTTGAGCTGCTATAAAGCAAGGATCAGGCTGCAGTCAGGATTATCGATCTCATACAACTAAAAGAGAACCAAACTGAAAATCGAGTAAAGAAGTTAAGAATGGACAATGGTACTGAATTCAAGAACAGAACACTCATTGAATTCTGCAAAAACAGAGGCATTGAGATGCAATGGACTACACCGTATTCTCCTGCTAGCAACGGTACTGCTGAGACAGCAGTGAGAACAATCACAACAAAAGCCAGAACAATGCTGATAAGTGCAAACCTACCTCTACGTTTCTGGGGAGAAGCGATGTCCACTGCTGCATATCTCCATGATCGAACTCCAGTAAAGGGAAGAGAAGTAACACCAATTGAAATCTGGATCCGCAAGCAACCTTCCTGTCGACACTTGAGATGCTTCGGATGTAATGCATATTATAAAGTCACTGATCCAGGACATGATAAATTTGACCCGAAAGCTTACAAAGCTATATTTGTCGGATATGCAAGAAGTAGGAAAGCTTACAGATTATACGACATTGTTAAAAATCAAGTCATTACGTCAAGAGATGTCCAATTTGATGAATCTAATATACTTTCGGTCCCTGCACTAAAATCAAAGAAGAAGTAAATCATTCATCAAACGATGGTCAACCAATCAATGTAAATGATTTTGCATTCTTAAACTTACCTTCTCCTTCGGCGTTTAATGAAAGAAAAATGTGGATAATGACAAGCCATCAGATCAGCCAGAAAATGAAGTCATCTTGCAGGACCCAGGAATGACAGACGACCAAGAAGAGACTATTGAATCGGATGCAGATATTCGCGATAATATTGAGGTTGCAAAAGACACAACCGACGGTGACGAAGAGCAAGATAATCTAGAAGAACCATCGGGAACGTCGACTTTCAATAAGAAAAGAGGTCGGAAAAAGGGTCAAACCGCGGAAGCGATTAAAATCGAGAACAAACGAAGAAGGAAAGCACGGGAAGAAGAATTATTGGAACGTGGTGTCAGGCGTTCGTCTCGTCATAAAAACATCCAGAGACAACAGCACATGTAACTTTAACTGACGACATTCCCAAGACGTACCGCGACGTACTGGAATCCCCACACAAAAATGATTGGTTAGCAGCAATGAACAAAGAACTGCAATCGATGAAAAATCACGATGTATGGGAAGAAATAGACGCAATGGATGATGTAAAACCTATCCGCTGCAAATGGGTCTTTCGCCAAAAAGAAAGCGATGATGGTCCAATTTTTAAGGCCAGATTAGTTGCCGACGGATCAAAACTGAAGCCAGGGCAAGACTATGATGAAGCATACAGCCCAGTGGTAAAAATAGAGACGATTAAAATTCTGCTTGCTGTAGCAGCTATGTATCGTCACAAGGTGACATTCATCGACGTAGAGACGGCCTACCTCAATGCAACATTAGAGAAACCTGTTTATATGAAACCTCCGGAAATTATGCAAATGGAAGAAGGAAAACTATTGAAACTTAAAGGTAGCATTTATGGGTTACCAGAATCCGGAAGGCGTTGGTACTTGAAATTGCAAGACATATTAAGTTCTATTGGACTACAAGCAACAAAATCAGACCCCTGCTTGTTCGTTGGAAACTTTGAAGGAAGATACATTTATCTGCTTAATAAGAGGACAAACTGACTTTGACGTACAAAACTTATTAAAGAAAATAGCAAAGAAATTAAAAATAAAAGTAACAACTGGCAAGACTAAGTTTTTAGGGATCGAGATCAACCACTACAATCATGGATTTGCTTTACAACAAACCGATTATATTAATAAGATCTTGAAGAGATTCGGAATGGCTGCATGCAATGGAGTAAAAACACCAAGAGTAACGAGTTTGAATCTCGACGAATATGAAAACTCACCTAAAATTGATCCAATTATTACCTAGAAATTTTAGGAAGTTTAAGTTAGCTGGCAACTTGCACCAGACCTGATCTCTCGTACACCATAAGTCATATGGCACAATATTCAAGGGACCCGAGAGAAGTACACCTGCAAGCGCACAAACGCACTGTAAGGTATTTGCAATTTTCGAAGAATTATGCGCTCCATCTTGGAAGTCAACTGGGACAGTTGATAGCTTACAGCGATGCGGGATGGTGCACCACACGTGATTCCAAGTCGTTTAACGGCTACATCATCAAAATAGGAAATAGCCCAGTATCATGGAAATCGAACAAACAACCTCTCGTTACGCTTTCCACGATGGAATCTGAACTTGTGGGATTATGCGACGCCGTATGCGAGCTCAAATGGATAGCAAATCTTCTTGAGGAACTTCACCTGAATCAATTGGTGAACAGACCTATCAAAATTTATAGTGACAGTATGTCATTAATAGACTGGGTCAAAAACCCAAAGATTAACCGACGAAACAAGCATATCGCACGAAAATTCCATTTTGTAAAAGACGAAATTAATTCGGAAGCGTTTTCGATTGTTTATACAAACTCTAAGGAAAATCAAGCGGATATTTTGGCGAAGGATTTACCAGCAGCAGATTTATCAAGACATTTGACAAGTATGTTAGTGTTATAATTAGCAGCCAATGAACTTTTTAAAGAAGAAAAAATTACGAGGGGATATTTGTTGTGACAATGATAATAATTTTTTCATTTTGACATTTTCATTGACATAATATTCAACTAACTAGTTTCGTTTTCGTTCTTACAAATGTTAGCATCAAGGTTCAACAATATATTTCAAAGTGATAATTGTTGCTCACGAGCCAAGGAGAAATATCAAATCTATTGTTATGGGAGTGTGTTCTTTTTGGGCAGCAACGATGAGGCAGTATAAAATAGCTCCGTGATTGCCTCGTCTATTAGCAGAATATCTTAACGACTTGACTGTTTTTATCCGTATTGACTGATTGGACATTCTTCCACAAGCCAGCGAGGAATATGAACTCTAATACAAAAGCATTATTTCTTTAAATTAATCCGTCTTCAAGCTATCCTGCCCAACCAGCCCTAACGTAAGAATTGAACTCTTTTTATAATCGAATGCCAATGATCTTCAACTTAAAGCAATACAATCGACTCCTATCAACTCCTCAAAATTATAATTATATTTATTGATTTTGAATTATATAATGTGTGTAATTCCTAAAAGTCAATATTAAATATTTTTACTTATTTAATGTATGTTGTTCAAGTCTCTTAGCGTTTTCACTTTACACTCATCAATTTCCCATTTTTTTGGCACGACCGCATATTAATTTTATAATGCAGGGTATAGTCTTAACGACACCCCTTCATTTATCTCTTCTCTTTTTTCCTTTAACAAGATTTACAAAATGACCTGACTCTATATCATCAGAATAAGAATATTTTACACAGTATCTCCATGGTTGTTGAATAGAGACTTTTAAGATTGTAATGCGACTGCAAGCAACAGGAATTTTATCTTCAGCAAATTTTCGATTGGTTATTTTGGTAGTCAAAGGTTTAACAGATACCAAATCAGTCTGTTGTATTTCAGTTACATTGAATCTTTTTTTACCTGTCAAAGTATTTTTTATAAGTTCTATCCACTCTGATTTTACCTGTCAACATGCTTTTTTTCTTTACTATTATTCCAAAATCCTATCACAAAGTAGGTAGCTATGACCTGAAACTAAGTTTTTATGTTGTACATTTTTAATATATTTTTTGTGAATTATTTGTAGTCAAAAACAAACTAATGATATATTCTGATTTTGAGCAAAACAGTTATCAGAATACACAATTAAGTTTTCAATTTTTTGAAGATTGTTAAAGCATATTTAACTAAACATATAATTTCAGGCCGTACGTACAGTACATATACACATCATCTGAAGTGCAATCCTGAACACAAAAATTGTATGTCCAAAGCTGTCTCTTATAAAAAACTTCATTGCTGTGTAGGTGAGGAGTTGGCAGAGCTTGTTGTAAATCAATCTTTATTACTTTTACAGAAGTGTGTTTTTTAGAATAAGCTATATCAGTGTTTAGATTATCATATGCCTTCTTTGCTTTTAGTTGATGCAACGCTAGCTGTTGTCTCAATATTACTTTTTCATTATCATCCTCTGCAGCTGAATTTTTAATGTGCAGTGAATCACAAACCTTACATGTATCAGTGGATGGCTTCAAAACAGAAAGATTGAATTTGTGTCACGTTCAGGATATGAGTACGCAGTGGAAAAGTTAAAGAAATAACGTGTAAGACAGAGAGCATACATTTGACTAAACAAAACAAAACATTTATTCAGAATCATTGTTTAAGTTGATACATAACACTGAATAAAAAAAAATATAAGATAAACTGACAAACAGTTTTGTGGGCCAACGATCTTATTGAATCATAAGATACGAAATAGCCGCAGCTATTCCCCACAAGGGTCTCCAGTAGAGCCCTAACAAAAAAAATAACAACCCACCTTATGAAGGGTGAGCGTGAAATACGGAGGTCGAGATAAACAATCAACATGGAATAAGGATATCTCGGCCTTGATCCATAAAAAGAGAATTAACGGTTATGGTAAGTCGCTTGGGTTCGACTAGCACAAATAATTAGCAAAATACAAGATGATCCTTGAAACGGACGGCGTCCTCTTAGGAACGGACTAGCGGGTGAACGACATCCACTGCTATCCAGGACAGAGCTTGAAGAACGCCTATCCATAAAGGACACGACGCACCCTGCGTTCGAGAAAGGAAACAAAAACACAGGCGCATTAACGTGAGATTACCTTTGGTTAAGCAGTTTGACAACTGCGCAACTAGACAAGCCTCTTAGTTACTAATTTCCTAATTTATTTCTAGCCAGGAAATAACAAAGTTCCAACTTATAGCAAAGGAAATAATTGAATGGAGCATTTTAACTCCGTGAATGAATTTCAAAGAAATAAATTACCGCGGGCTCTTGAGCGGGAACGGACAAATATTAATAACGTGAGGAGAGGCTAGCACGAGATATGAGAAATACCAATATGGAACGGCACTCACCTGTGATACGGGAAGGCGTGGCCTAAGCCTTCCCGAATCCAGCCGGCGAACGTCCAAGGGAGAATTATCACGCAGGCAACGTGTAGTAGAGCTTCCTCGTAGGGGAGCTCGGGGAAACTCGCTTCCAAAGCTTGCGGACGGAATCCGGCAATGACCACCAAGAAACGGAGTGCGTTTCGGTCTTGAATCACGGCTGGCAGAGTTACCAACGGCGGCAGACGTGACGGCGAACCGGTAGCTTCGTCTCGGAACCCGGGCTCG
>JAHWFO010084933.1:0-11590 GCA_023313115.1 Rhysida immarginata
ACAATTTGGAAAAACTTTTCTGTTATTTTTCTCAAGCCAGTATATCTATATTGCCTGTATAAATAATAAAAGTTAATTAGATAACGGTCTAAAAATCATACATGTGGGAGGGGCGTTTTCCCCATCATGGCAGTTGCCTAGAAGTTCAAGTGGCAAATCTTTTTATTTGCGGCTCCAATTTGTATGGCTTAATTTCACGATTTTCAAATAATTCATAGAATAGTTTTAAAAATATCCATCGAAATTTTTGTCGCTTGAATTCAGAACTGCTATCTGAGCCGCACTTAGCCATATCGTATACCTCAAACAATAAAAGTAGTTACAGCTCGCGTTTCAGCAGGCCGATGACGTCACGGGGATGATCGCTCTACATCCAAAATGGAGCGCGACGGATTTTACGAAATACGTACATAAACGCAGTTTTTATATATTTAGAGAAATTTTTCGCAATTTTTAATATTACTACATTAATTTATTTTTACTCTAGATTATTTAGACAAAAATTAGATTTTAATTGGTACTTGTCCTTTAATTTATTAACATTACCCGCAGGCATTCTCGCAAAATAAACTAAGGGAGTTATATTCTGGCATATAATCATGATCCCATTTTTCGATTTAAGCATTATTATTAAATATGTTTTAAGTAGGCGACTTAATACCGTATGCCTTATTAACATTTTGGGGCGCGGCGATTACTTGAGGCCAGCGTTAAAAGCATTCATTACGATTTGTCACATTCTTGCTCCTTTTCTTAATATTTTTTTAATTTATGGATAAAGATTTTAAATTCATTTGTTTTCTTAATAAAATCACCTTATATTTACCTTAATAAAAAAAATTCTTAAAAAAAATAAATATTATGAAGCGGCATCTATTTGAGGGCGGCGACAAAATGGGGGCGACTATTATTCAAAACAATAAGATAAGTAAATTTTTCATGTCATCAGTGACTTCACAATTGCCATTATATGAGCGATCAATGCGTGCAATTAAACATTTTCTATTTGCAGAACGAAACTAAAGAGCATTAGGATTGTTGTTATTTCCTCCACGGTTTCTGATTGACGAGACAAATAATTCTAAATTATCTTGACTTAGTCTTCTCGTGAAGAGATATTTTAAAATCTGAGTGTCACTCCAAATAAATTCCTCTTAATTAATAAAAGGTCCAAAAACCGTTTGTCAATTAAACCAAAAACTAGCGTTTTTCTCTTGTAATGCCGCACAAATGATCCATTGTTTAATCTCAATGTATTTAAATAAATCAACAGAATGCCATTGCTTTAGCAACAGAATAGCTCAAATTTACTTTAATCAATATAACGTAATTTTCAGTATATAATACGACCCCACCTCTTTGACCACCCCCCCCATTTTTTTAATTTTAAATCGTATTTTCATTGCATTTATAATCAGAATATTAAATAATATTTACATTTTTTATTACGTTGTGGTGATTTTTTTAACTTTTATATTTTTTCCTCAGTATTTTATACCAAATATTACGTTAAAAACAACCAACTTAATAATTCAAAAAGGTAATTTAATTAAAACAATAGAATTATTCAATTTGGCAGGCTTAATGTCGCTCATTTTTTATCTATGTTAGTTTATATACCCATTTCTCAGTTTATTTCTAACATGAACACTTTCCAGATCAACGAAATATTTCCAAGATATTTTATTTTTTAGAATTTTTACAAAAAATAAACGTTTAGTCATGTAATCTGCTGCTTGTTTTTGCCCTCTTCTGTCATGGCCGCTCTTAGTACACTGTTAATCAGTTTGGCGTCGCTGTAAGCAGTCGGGCTGCCACTCTATGTATTCTATCTCGTTGTATTTAACTCTCACCAATGATTCAAAACTTTGACCAAGAGGAAGTGATTAAACAGAAAGACGTTTGCAAACTGGCGGCAGCGGGTTGTTGGCGTCCACTATCCACATAAAATTAGAAAAGTCTCCGGTATTTATCCCAACCCTGTATTTTTAGGTAGGTAATATGCAATATTCAGATGGGAAAGTTTGAATAGCAGATTTGCATTCCAAACATAGACAATGGATAGCATTTGTTTAAACTTGCATCGTAAATTACGATGCGATACCCCTTGCGTCGACCCCTCAGTTAGTGTACCAGACGTCTCTATCTTAGTGCTTAACGTTAATAGCCCGCCCCCTTTCTCTCCTGTTCGAATTTCTCGGTTATCAAATTTAACTTATGCGGCGTTGTATCGTGACCCCCTCTCTCTCGGTGGTCACTGTTGTATGCGGTGTCCCACAACTACGTAAACGTTGCCATCTTTACCGACATTTCCCATGGACATATTTCGCCCGGGCAAATGATCAAATGCCTGTGGCCTTCTGGAATGGATGCGTATCTGATTGACAGTCGCGGCTTCGTGGTGTCCTCAACGACTAAGTCAACGAATGTGCATGTGTGTGTATGTTCTATTAATTATCCTCAATGTTAGCGTTAATGACTTGTGCCATTGGGGATATTATCAAGCCCACTACATGGAAACAACAAAAAAAAAAAACAAACAATTAAAGAAAAGCGCGGCTGCTTAGTGCAAGCCATTGCCGGCATGTGAACTGTGAGCAATATAGATCGTCCATGCAATATGATGATCATATATTAATAATCTCCATTTTCTTTATTTGTCTTTTTACTAGCCAGTGAACTTGCTACAGCTAATTAACTTCGATAAGTGTAATACCCATACTACTTACCACCAAATTATTCTAAACACGTTCAAGAGGTTGCGCGCTTTAGGCGAGGTGATCCATTCTGCAGATCGTAACAAGAATATAACTCGTAAAACGATTTTCAAATATGCTGAAAAGAAAAATATAAAAAATTTGTTTTTAATATTACAGTAATATTTATATACAGCATATAAATTTACGTATTCGATTGGAGCGTTCACACGCGCGAAATGAGAAATGAAATGCTCGCATGTCTAACGTTTAAGCTACTGCGCGTATGTTCTTTCCACTGCTAAAGCCACTCATCATTCTTAATCAAAGCTACCATAAACGTTAGGAGAGAAAAATCATTGTTGCAAAGCATTATCGGAAAAAATGTTGTAAGCATTCCAAGGAGCTTCACCTATGACGCAGATGTAATTTTAAATTTCAATATTTCACTTTTACTTTCCGTTGGTTTAAATAAACAATGGAAACACCTTTGATTCTATTCACAGTTGAAACACAAAACGATACAAATTCCTTGTCTCGTACAACGATGCAAATGCACAACAATTACTAGAGTATTAACAGGAATATTTGAGGCAGACTAGGGGCGCGTTCGACATGTGCACACTAAAGGCACACAGTGACGTCCCTCAGAGCGAGCGGTGAAAAAAGTGTAGTGCATTTTGTGTGTGTCATGAAAAACGGGAAAGAGCACGAAAGTGGGATGTTCATCTCACCCGTGCTATCATGCTATCATAAACATATTGCTCAAAATAAAACCCATCATAACATCTGCATTCATATAACACGCCGAAATCGATCATTACACAGTAGATTTCAATGTCATTTTAAACGATATACAGATTTCAATTATTTTATTATACCTGTTGGCTCTTTAACGGTAACTAAAACTCCGAACTATCTATCGCTACATTTCAAGCTCTAGGGCAGCGCCATCTTGCAACGCACTAAACGACTCTGCTCCTAACCTAGGGTCATTTGGTGCGCGCACGAAACGCCCGATAGTGCGCGCACTCGCGATGACGAACACGCGCGGGTTCCATGACGAATACGTTAGTGCGTTTAGTGGACGCACAAAGGCGTTTAGTGCGCGATGTCGAACGCGCCCTAGGTGTACACAGTGGGCAGGTGAGTACGTAAAAAATTGCAAACTCAAAATAATTTGTATGTTGTCTATTATAAAGTTATTGTACGTTTGCCATAGCTTCTCCCATTCTCTACATTAAGAACTACACAGGCCGTACACAACATGCATAATATTACAAAACGAGCTAATAATTCATAACAGTAATTATTTGTGGATAGTAAATGCCTAGTATTTATTAGCTGATAACAACAGGACTTATATTTATTAGTTATTGATAACAATAGGTCTAACATCAATTGGCTATTTTTAACAATTGGCCTAACAGAAATTACCTATTGTCGACATTAGGCTGAACAGTAATTAGCTTTAGACTATATATATTAAGCCTAATATTAATCACCTACTGATAACTATAGGGAGTGCAAGTGACTACGTCACAGCTAACGTTATTTGCGCGATGAACGGGCCGAGAGCCTAGGAAATGGGATCGCTGGTTCCAAACATTGGAACCACGCAATATACGTACTAGTAACGTTGAAACGGGCGGCCAGTAAAAATGACATCTCTTAAATTATTATGTTAATTTGTGTAATTGATACTATTATTAAGACATTTAATCCCATTATATAATTTATACATTAATATTAGAACACTTAGCAAAAGAATGCCATCGTTCGCGGATCTTTCTTTCTTTGGGAAAACGATAGATGTCTAAATCGCTGTTTTGGCTCCTTCTTGAGCAGTGAGGAACTAAACAATTTCACATCTTAAATGTGTTATAAACACTGGGCTTATACAAAACGATTTTATTCCATCCCTACGTTGGAACCATGTTAAATCCCGAAGCGAGAAGACTTGTTTGAAACCAAATCGAGTCACGTGACTGAAGAATTCCAAGGACTGACGTCACACTTGCACTCCCTATAGTCCTAACATTAATTAGCAATCTTTAACAATAGGCCTAACATTAATCAGCCATTTTAAACTATAGGCCTAACAACATTTAGTCATTTTTAAATACAGTTGACTCGCGATAATCCGACAGTTACGGGACCGAGGGAGTGTCGGATTATCAAAACTGTCGGATTACCAAAGGTTAATTTTAGAACTTGAGTGTGTGCGTGTCTGTGTCTGCAGCAGTGACTTCATCCGACGCGGCGTCGGACTACAGAGCGTGGTGTCGGACTGTCAAATGTCGGATTATCGCGAGTCAACTGTATAGGCCTAATATTAATTAGCCATTTTTAACAATAGGCCTAAAATTATTTAGTCATTTTTAAATATAGGCCTAACATTTTTTGCCATTTTTAACAATAGGCCTTACATTATTTTAGCCATTTTTAACTATAGGCCTAAGAGCAGCACTGAATTTTAAAAACTAAATGAGCACGTGCATTGACAAAGCTTCATAACGGGCACGTGCTCCAAGCTGACATCAACAATGCTTAAATGTTAAACAAAAAGTAACACTGTATTCACTTATGACTCGTCAGTACAAATCGATTGATATATTACGTGCTCTAAGTTCATATTCTTAACATTAGTGCACGTGCTTTAAGGGGTCCACGAAAGCCCATCAAAAGCTGACACATCTCAGTTTGACACGTATGCATTTGTATGCATTTTCACGTTATCGTGCAAATGACGTCCATCCGAACACATAAAGGTACCGGTTAAGCTTGCGTTCTTATTTCTTATACATGTATATAGCCTTAGCTAAAGATCGTACTAAGGGGTTTTTATTGAAGTACTTTTTGGGGGTCATTTTCTCAGACGTAGCATTTCGAAAATCGAAAAGAATGTCATATTTGAAAAGTGGCGGCGAAAGTAGGATCCACCTCACAATTCGTTTTCCATCAACATGCTTTGAATATTACACTGTATGATATTTTTCAGTACGTTGGTAGCAAAAAACACTGCTTAGTGCAGTTAGAAGCAGTTATGAATGCAAAACATATTATTGCTTGTGGCAAAGTAAGTAAAACAATTTATCGCACTGTTTGTTTGCAATAGTTTCGAAAGAGAAAATGCCTGCTCTTCAAAGTGTTAACTTGGATTCCGTTTAAAAGCTTAAGCTGCTTATTATGGCAGTCTTGATTGCTTGAAGTCATCATAACACCCTAAGCATTTTCATTCATAAAATCATTAAATAATTCAGCGATGCGTTGAGTGTTGGTTGATTTAGGCAAACTAATTACTGTATTTTCTATTTCACCAGCTTCATCTTGATTAATAATGGAATAAAGTTGGTCATTATGACTGTAAAAACACATTATAACAAGAATGATTCTACCGCCAAAGCGGATAAAGGGAGCACATTTTCGTGTTATGGATATATAGAGTTAACCAACATTTTAAAACACTTTAGAGAAAATAAATAAATATGAAAACTAAATTGTAAATTACTATCTAAGTAAACTAATGTATAGACAGAATTTAAACGAATAAAAATATGAAGAACTGAAAGGTAAATGGAGAGTGAAGTTATTCCTCATACATTGAAAAAAATAAAAGTTCTTTAATTTTTAAGAATTCCCACATAATTTTAAACGAAGTTAGAGTCACTTTATAGGAAGAGTATCGCAATCGTCTTGAGCGACGCCATTTTGAGTTTAGTTCTTCTCTGCATTCAGAGGGCAGTATGGAGATTACCTTGTTTTGTGAACATCTTTTCAAAGTATTTACGCCACATTTCGAGTAAAATGTTATTTTACAATTTGTAAATTCACTTAATACATGATAAATACATTTTTAATATACAGTAGAACCTCTTTAATTCGAAAACCTCTGTAAATCGAATTTTTTTTGTTCCCTTGGAAAAAAAATCCATTATTCGAAATCTCTTTAATTCAAAACCTCTTTAATTCGAATTCCCTTGAGATTCGAATTAAAGAGGTTCGACTGTATTTAACGTGGTAAAAATAAAAGATAACTCGACTGCTCAAATATAATTGTTACATCACTTCTTTTTTTTAGCTCATCAATAACAAAATATAATTTGTATTTCGTTAACTTATAAAAGTTCATAAATTTAATATTTAATTCAAATGAATGTAGAAAGAATTTTAGGTTTTACATGGTATTTATGAATTTGAAATTTAAAAAAAAAGTAGACAAGTTAATATTTATTTTTTTCTATTTTTTTTCCTTTTTCTTTTTCACATCGTTTTTGCACTGCTTAAATTAAATCTCAATAATATATTTCATTTAAAGTGGGCAGAGCCGGCCCGGTGGCCGAGAGGGCTGGGGCGTAGGCTTTCCAGTTCTCGAATCCGTCGGGCTGCGGGTTCGAATCCGGCCATGGGCATGGATGTTTTTCTTATCGTTCTTTCCAGTTGGAATGTAAGACATTAATTTCCCTTTTCTACTTGATTTAGTGAAGTTTACCGCGCACAATTTGGCATAATAGCCCGGATAAAGCGAAACCTAATTGACGATAATATTCATCTCTAAACCTTAGGAAAACTTTATTTATTATTAATACATGAACTGCTATCGATAATATAGTTTCTCTTTATCGATTAAAACTAACTATTTGTTGATTAAAGTCTCAAATGTTTCCAAGTAAGTTTCAAAGCTCACTGAAGTATCTAGAAACTATTAGCAAGCATTCACCCGGAAAAAGTCAAAATGGCTGCGATTATGCCACGTGATACCGAAAAGCCAATCACGAAACGAAACTCAAATGCGAAACTCTTCCTATACAGTGATTCTAAAACGAAGTGAGCCTCAATTGCTGAAGCGTTATGTGTAAGCATCTATTATTTTTTGATATTAAATTACTAAAGTGTTTCTACGTTATCATTTACTATTGAAGCAAGCGATTAACTACTATTAATTAGCAATATGTATAACAGTAATGAGTTTTAGATACCATTAAGCCTAACAGCATTATGCTCTTGATACAAATAAGCTATGGATAATAATAGATCTAACAACTCGTAAGGAGTTGGTTGATATATTACACGCCATATCTTAGCATTGAAAGTGCTAACAATACTATATTGCACCATTAGGGCACATGCTACAAAACCAATTTCCACTATCATTATTTTCTCGTTATATTCACTCATGACACGTTGTTACGAGTTGTTTGATATATTACATGTCATATCTTACCATTGAAAGTTCCAATGGTACCATATGGTATCATATGGCACCATTTGGGCAAGTGCTACTAAACCAATAACCATTATCATTATTTACTCGTTATATTCATTAATGAGACATCCTTGCACGTACACGTGCCATTAGACCAATATATTCTATCACTAGTTACTCTTAGATATTTGTTCATGATATGTTGTGACGATTTGTTTGATATATTACAAGCCATATCCGGTTATATGAAATTTTTAAGGGGGTATCATATAGTACCATTAAAGCACGTGACATTAGAGCACGTACCTATTCCGGCTATCTCACGTTCGTACTTGTTCGTGGTCTGTCCCATATTAATGGATTGGTGAAAATAGACTGTGAAAAAGTTAATTCGTTTTCAAGTTATCGTAATAAATACTAAGCTCCCCAGGAATAAAAAAATCTCTTGATTTAGAGACCGAACTGCCCTTTCAATAATCGTCAAACACGTGCATCCTGCACGCGCACCATCTCATTAACGTTTAGAGCACGCGCAGAGCCGAACCCATGGTCTCAACACGCGTTTTCCCGAATGCGAGGATAATTCGTATCTTCCAGCATTTTCATACATGCACTTTTTCTATTGCAACGCAATGAATTGTGGGAATTGTGTTTAGAGACAGACGGACGGACGGACGGAGGGACAGCTGGACAAACCGATCACATAAGCACATTTCTATAGAAAATGTGCTAAAAACATAAATTTGAATATTATTTCATTTTTATTATAGTATATGTTTAAATATGTAAACAATTTTCATATTTACCTTGCCATTGCTATTTCTGCTTGGTGGTGATGGAAACAAATCCTGTTGAGTGAAGTGCTTGCTGCAGACACATTTTGTAACTGTGGCTTTTTTCCCCATTCTAAGTTTTACTTCCCAACTTTTTCTAATGGCTTTATATTTTGGGAAAAAATGTAAACTTACTACATGTAAGATTGTTTTTGATTTGCAGCAATAAACACTACTGTATTTGTTACTTTTTCCCTTTATTTCTTTAGCTGCAATAACGTGCTGAGCCATGAATCCCAACTACCGTTCATGTAATCATACCGCGAATCCTACTTAACTCAGTTCAAGTAAATGCAACAAGGGCGGCGCCACTTAAACTGAAAGTAGAAAATTTGTCTTCTGTTCGTCATTCCCGTTCGAATGACATATTACATGCCTTATATTGCTAATAAAAAATTTAATGGGGTGGGGGGGTGAGTTGGGTCTCAATAGTCACGTGACTGTTAGACTGATTTCAATGACAAACTAATCAGGTGAGCTCCGGAAGAGTCTCTATCGGAGAGCGAAAGCAGAATTTTAAAAGGTTAAAGCATTCTCGAGTAATCGTCGGACATACAGACGGACAGATAGACACACAAATGGAGCAAACCAAGAATAGATGCTTACAGGGTGGCCCAGATTAATATATACAATTTTTAACAAGGCCATATGCCTTAAGTATTTTAATACCTGCATGTAACTATGGTGGAATACATTGTCAAAGGTTCGAAGAAGAGAGTCATACTCTGTTTTCCATGGAGTGGTCCACCATGGCGATGCAAGCTTCCACTCGCAACTTCACGTTGTCACAGGCCTTCTTGCACATGTCTAGGCGAATTTTGTGAAATTCCTCCGTTATTGCTTCCCGAAGCTCTGGAATGTTATGTATCCTATGGCGGTAGACCTTGTCCTTGAGATATCCCCATAACCAAAAATCGAGTGGGGTCAAATCGGGTGATCTGGGGGGCCACTCAACTGGACCGCGTCTGCCGATCCACCTACCTGGAAATGTTTGATCCAACCAACTCCGCACAGTGAGAGCATAATGCGGTGGTGCCCCATCCTGCTGCCACCACATGGTGTCAAAATCATCGCGTTGCGTCAGTAGGGGATACACCAGAAGGTCACGGTAGCTGTCTCCTGTGACTGTGTCCTCAAAGAAAAACGGGCCGAGCAGTCCATCGTAACTTACGCCGGCCCACACCATGACACTAGGGCTTTGGTTGTCTACCTCCAATTCAATGTGTGGATTGGTTGCACGCCAACACACGCAGTTGTGGCGGTTCACATATCCTGAGACGTGAAATTTTGCCTCATCGCTCCATTCCACATGGCGTGCTAACTCAGGATCGTCCTCCAGCATTGCAAGCGAAGTTTCGGCTAACTCCAATGGCCTGTCGGGATCATCTTCGAGCAAGTGATTTGTTAAGCGAGGATGACATGGCCTCAGTTTCATATCCTTCAGGATTCTTTGAATACTCGTACGAGAAATTAGCAGAATCTTGAGAACCGAACAGATAGCAGCTTTTGCGACTTGTCCTTTTCTTGAGAACTGGTCAACTCAATTTGCAGGCGCACTTTGTTGGCGTCAGTAACAACGGTCTTGGGTCTACTGCGTTTACGCTCTTCAACGCTGCCAGTTTCATCAAACTTCTTGTTTACGTTCTTGATCGTTATCAACGAAGGTCCGGGTGTCCCAAAATTAGCTGCCATACGACGTTTCACATCTGAGTACAACCTCACAATCTGCCTTCTCTTCCAGACTCAATCGCTGCGCCGCCATCTTGATATGGACGATCCTCATGATTCACGCCTTTTTCGCATCCCCTTGCTCACATAACGCGCGCAATTTGAATTGCGTCAGTCGCGCGTGACGCGCACACGGCGCTTTCAAAGATTGTATATAATAATCTGGGCCACCCTGTATAATAAGCAACGGAAGCATCAAGAATACAACTACTTGCCATTGAAATGGAATACTCGCCACGAGAATCTGTTTTTACACTTCAAGTCAAATTATTTCCATAATTTTTATTATAACAGAGTCAAATTTTTTTGTTAATCAGAAACATATTTATAGCCCTTTTTAAACATGTAAAAGAAATTAAAATATTATAAATCGAATTTGCATAATGAGCCTTTTTTTCAAGACAGAAAAATGGAATATTCCTTTCACCGCGACAAAAAAATGGAATATCCTGTTCTACAAGATATTTAAAGGTCCTGGTTCAGAAAATAACTGTTCATTCTAAATTTTCTCTATGATCTATGTATATGACACCAGTATCTAGAAGGGGGGTTCTAGAAATTTTTTTGGCGTCGACTACAAAGGTCATTTTGCGCCTTTTACACAAGTTATAACAGTACGCAGCCCGGGACAAACACAAACATCCATGCCCACGGCGGGATTCGAACCCGCGGCCAGGTGGACTCGAGAACTAGAAAGCCTACGCCCTAGCCCTCTCGGCCACCTGATCGGCGACACCAGTATCCATCAGTTATGGGTAGAAAACGTGATTTGTCCCTATCGCACAAAAAGAAGAAGTATTATTGCACTAAAGAGTCAAGGCTACTCTCAATCGCAGATCGCGGCCAGTTTGCATTGCACGCAATCCACCGTCTCAAAAATCATTAAGAGACATAAGGAAGGTCGTGGAACTATGAATCGAAGATACGAATGTGGGCAGCAGCGGAAAACAAATTCCAGAGACGACAGAAAACTTCAGAAACTCGTTGCACAACAACCATTCAGCACTTCAAAGCAGTACCATTTGCAATGGAAAGAATCCGGAGTTGTTGTGTCTCATCGTACAACTGTAAGGCGTTTGCATGATTTGGGATTTAAGAACTGTGTGCCCAAAATTAAACCGCTTTTG
>JAHWFO010084942.1:3729-19204 GCA_023313115.1 Rhysida immarginata
CCAATTCTTATTGTAACTCATTTACTATTGGTATTAATGATAATTTTTGAGAATCTAAGCAGCTTTATTTCAGCTGCCTGCCAAGTTGCCACTACGCTCTTGATAGGCCTTAGTATCTTGGTGCTTAATATTGTATTTAGTTTATATTACAATTAATTTATGGATTAACGCTGTAATTAAAGTTTATAAATACTCGTATGATTATCTACGTGTTAGTAGATGTCATTCAAGACTTTATAATAATAAGACTTTGTGTAATAGAATAAAAGTCTTTTTATTATCAACTTAAAGGTATACTCTGTGTCTTCTTCACTTTCTCTTAATCTTCCACTGCGCAAGTGAATTAATACGTGACACTTAAGAGAGCTGGTCAGGGTTCTAAACAAGAATTGATGACATACTAGATTTTGAGGAGATGGGTGTTGTATTGAAAGCAACTTACAAAACTTTCTTCTCATGTATTACTCGTTCAAGATCTCTTGTTTGGAAGAGCATGAGAGAGCAATCAGACTTAATTATTGTGAAAACGCTTTAGCTAGACCCTGCTGTTGTACTGGTCATAAAATTAATTGGAAGGGAGTCAAAATTTTGGGGAGGGAGGAAAATTGAGAAAAGAGAATTATTAAAGAGGCCTTTTATATTAATAAAACAAAGAATGCTCTAGCTAAAGCGTCACATGACATTTATAGAGATTAGGATATCATGTGATTGTTGGTTGTCATTTGGCTTCCCTCCTCCATTGTAAGTGCTCTGAAGCCCGCTCGGTGGCCGAGAGCATTGAGGCGCAGGTCTTGCCGCGGGTTCGAATACCGCCGAGGGCATGGATGTTTGTGTTTGTCTATTTTCACCATCATCCTTTCATCCCAAACAGCTAGTCTCCTAGATAAAAAAGGGGAGATGCAGGCTGATAAACCATCCACCCAAGTGCTCTGAAGATGAACGGCTGGTTCCGTTCGAAAACGTTAAGTGTTATCTTTTAATCATGAATATTCGTTTTTTCTTCTTTTTGGACTATATATTGGCTGGTTATCAAAATTTTGGACTATATTTGGACATTCATACGTTCTTCAAAATTTCACCTTAAATTTCGAGTTTCAAAACTGATGTCTTCAAAATTTATCTCCAAGTTCGTCTTCATCAACTTTTCATCATATTTTATTCTGAAAAAATTCTTCAAGCACCTACATACCTCCGCCCTGTTTTTCATGCTCCATGATTTTTACATATTGTAATTAATTAATTGGCCTCAGCATATGTAAGAATTCCTCATTTTTCTAGAATTAAGGTTTTTTTACATTGTACATATTTTTGGTATACTGAGGATAAGATAAAGTAAAAGATAAGAATATAAGTTTAAATAGATACATTGTTGAGAGGTATTATTATATAAGTAAATATACCTTTAATCAATTATAAATAACAATATACAAAAATTTCTTTGATTATAACAATTTAAAATGATCAAACTAAAGATGTAAACAATCAATTGATGTAATAATACCTCTCAACAATGTATCTATTTAAACTTATATTCTTATCTTTTACTGAGAGAAGAATTCAGTTATACTTTCAAAAAAATTTTTATACCTGAAGAAGGTCTTTGTAAATAAAATGACCGAAAGGCCTCGTATCATTTATTCCCTTTGTTATTTTGTGATGTCTTTTTTACTATTCTCTTCTTATGTTCATTATTATTATTCTTTATGTTAATTTGCTTTCTATTGGGTTTTACCGCATTTACTCTTGCGGAATTAAAGGAAAAAAACATTAATTTATTAAGATTTATACACAATTCTTATTTTATTCAATTTACCTCTTGTCATTTGCTCCCCCATTAACTTGACAATGGTTGAGTTCCGACCATACATGTATTAAGAGAATCTGTTCACCTTACTGCCTTCTACCTGTGTGTGAAGTTAGGATTATACCTTTTGAAACACCCTGTATACTTGGTTAAGAATAAATTGCCTTATACTAAGATAAACTAAGATTTATTCCAAAGTGTATAATTGGTTAATGGATTAGCTAAGATGCAAATTGCTTAATTGAAATCATTTCTTTTTGTTTATCGTTGCAAGCACAGGAAGGCGTCTGGAAATATCTCTCCGCCGAAGCATCTTCAAATGACTTTTTTGTTTAAAGTCTTATGCGTTGTTGCCACTTGCTCAAGGAGGTATATGCAAGGTTCAGCATTGTGATTTTCCGTGGCTATGTAAAGTCCACAGCGAGGTTGAACGGATGTCAACCAAACAAGATACAGAAGCATACTGGATGTATTCTTAAGCAATCTTACCTTTCCACTGAGATTACTTTATACTCGCGAATATTTACATTTTAGACAAATTTGAGCCCAGAATTAGCTCAAGCAATTTACTTTTTGTTAGTTTATACACTCACTTATCAAAGTCATGGCACACCAGCCTAATAACATGTTGGGCCCCCTCTGGCCCGGATAACGGCTGCGACCCGTCGTGGAAGAGAGTCTACCAGTCCTCGGAACACATCCACAGGCATTGCAAGCCATGCTGTCTCCACTGCACTCCATAACGATGCTGCATTTACCAGTGACGACCTGACAGATCGTTCAATGACGTCCCACAAATATTCAATGGAACTGCTAACTGGGGAACGTGGAGGCCAAATCATTGTCGTGAAGTAGATAGCATGCTCCTCCAGCCACTGCCGTGTCACAGTGGAAGATGCCGTCGCCCACGGGGTAAAAACAGTTTATGAATGGGTGCAGGTGGTTCTCAAGCAAATCGACGTAGGAAGTAGCACGCAGAGTGGATGTCGGATGCACCAATGGACCCATTGCATGCCACGAGAAAACACCCTAGACCCGTATGGAGCATCCACCTGCCTGAGTGGTCCTCACCTGACAAGCAAGTTCCATGGCTTCGTGTGGCCTGCGCCAGACACGGACACAACCACCGGCCCGATACAGCTGAAACCGTGACTCGTCGGACCAGACAACCCTTCGCCAGTCCTTGGTGGTCCAATGTCGATGTCGGTTGGCCCACGCTAGGTGTTGCCGACGATGTGCAGCTGTCAAGAGTGGCACCCGTCGTGGCCTCCTGCTCCCAAAGCCTGCAGCTGCCAAGGTTCGCCGAATTATCGTCACGGACACAGTTGTGGGACGTCCCTGGTTATACCGCATGGTGATTTGGCCCGCTGTCGTCCTTCGGTCAGCAGTTGTAAGCCGGGTGACCCGGCGAACACCTCTGACATCATTGAGGCGTGGGCGGCCCATCCGCTGTCCGACATGGGTTGTAACCCCTCGTTGGGCGTATTCTCGATAGACCCTTGCAACGGTTGTGCGGGAAAATTGCAGGATTTGGCTACATCTGATATTGATGCACCCATCCATCTGGCACCAACAATCATCCCCCGTTCAAATGCGGATAGCTCTCGGGATGCTGCCATTTCTGCAGCTAGTTTTGCTTACAATGATTGTGTAGTATCAAGGAGCCCTGTGCACCTGCATTCTGAGAATGGAAGCAGCGGGATCTGTCTCATTACGGACAGGGAACCTGATTGGAAGGGTGTGCCATGACTTCATTAAACTTATTAAATGTGCGTGGGGCACTGTTGTAGAACTAATTTAGGAAATAAATAAATAAATAAATTTTATGTTGATTTTGCACACTTATTTGTCTTTTCCACGTGACACTGTCCTCTTATAAACGGAGTCGACTGTATTACTAACCATAAAATGTCTAATTTAACAGGAATATGTGAACTGACAACGTATATTCTTGCAATACAAACTGCTAACGAATACTATTAAGGCAAATAATTCCAATTTTTTTTAGTACGTATGGGAAACTTACGAAGCATATTCGAAATATTAAAAGTCAATTCAAATTTAAGACAACGGTGTTGCTCTACGAGGTAGCAATCGGAAATTTTTCTCTATCTATAATAGTTTTCGAGTTAGCAAATGGATGACCTTAAATTTGGGGGTCAAAGTCAAATTTGAGTGCGGTAGTGAATCCCCCCTCCCGTATTACTTATTATTCACACTCATCAGAACTTGCATACCTGGTAGCTTTGAGATATCTGCCATGTTACCAGACTTTTTGGACACCCTTTGTGTACTGAAGAAAGAAAAGGACACTAGGAAGATTTAAGTGATAAAGAATTTTAATTTGGTAATAATAAGAGGTATTCAATTACGTATCACTCAAAAAATATCCAATGGTAGGAAAATATTCTTTTTAGATCTTGCTTATAAGCGAGACATTGATAATCATCAAAGTAAACTATACAGCATTTTTTATCATCGGGGGCCACCCAAAAAAATTTACAGAGAAGGAATTTGTACTTAAATACAGATATTACTTCAAGGAAAACGTTTACAGTCCTCTTGTCCTGGTGGATTTAAGATAACTTTCCCTTTTAAAAGCTCAAAAAAGCAAAACAAACTTCTTTAATAGAGCAGTAACAACTCAAGATGTCAAACTACACCAAAACATTTACAAAGCAATTACTTTGCAGCCAATAATTATTAAAATACTACAGACTACACTCATAGGACCCACTCAATATTTTCATCCCCTCTATGGGGTAAATCCATATCATTGGAGGGAGAATCCAAAACAGAACTTTATCGAGAGACTCCTTAAGGGACAGAGAAAAGAAAACAATGTGCAATTAGATACATTCTACTAGGCATTCAATAACCGAACTCTATCAGAATGACAAAAGGGTGAGGCCCTTAGACATTCCATTTCTCTAAATCTCAGACTGGTCCAGTAATTATATTGTCCATCTCTTGGATAAGAAGGAACGCTTCATAAGAATTATTATTAGACTGCCTACACGAGGCATGCATCTAGAAAAGAGAACTGTTACATATGACAGGATAAACCCTGCAAATACACTTAAAGGGCAACTGACATCAAAATTTTTGATACTATAAGATTAAGTAAATAATTAAATAAAGCTGCAAATTGCATAATACATAATTTAATTTCCAAAATTTTTATTATTTATTTAATAAAATGAACAAATATTCGCTATTTACTGAATACGGCGAAAAAACTTCTTCAGATAGAGGGAAAGTCGATGACGTCATACCAGCGAAAGGAGTTTCCAGTCCTGTAGTCATTACCGCTAAAGTCTCATTCTTTCAACGGAGGTCAATCTGAGATCAACTCGAAAAAAGTTCTCGAGAAAAATGTTTCAGCCTTGCAATCTTTATGATCCCTTTCTTGTCAGCTAATTAATTTCCTAAAACGGAGTAACATGGAATTTTATGGGAGCGCGTGCAATATCAATGGCAACCATAAAGAATCAACAAGACCCATTTTCAAGGCAACTGAATTGTTGCTCACTCGAATAGAATCAATAGGATATAGAAGGCGGGGGGCGAACTGGTGATGATTCTGTTGCTCTGAACTAAAATTATAAAAAAATTATAAAAAATAACACCTGTTAAAACTTCCTATATATACAGGGTGTTTCAAAATTACACCACCAAACTTGGCAAAACGTTAGAGGGGATCAATTTGAACATCTTTTGTTAATAACGTTTTATTCTAAAATGATTCTGTAGTCAACTGCAGTATGTGGATTCCATTAATTAACATGAACGGAAACACTGTTAACCTTTAACACGTTTATTCGCATCATTACAAAGAACATTAATTAGACAAGTCTGTAATGTCTTATTACTACATAATGTGCTGGAAATGTCGACCATCTGTTTCAATGCAAGTCTCACATCGTCATAACATGGAACGGTTGATGCGCTGAAACACTCCAAGCCTCTCGTTTACCATCGCTGCAGCAGCCACCACACGTGCCACAAGATCTTCCTGTGACTCAACAGGAGTTTCATACACCACACTTTTCATATGTCCCCAGAGGTAGTAGTCCAGACATGTGAGATCAGGTGACCTGGGTGGCCAGTTAATAGGACCTCCACGACCGATCCATTTGTTTGGAAATCTTGCATCAAGGTAATCACAAACTTCCCGGGAGAAATAGGGTGGTGCCCCCATCATGCTGGTACCACATGTCTTGGCGAACTCTCAGTGGTATGTCTTCCAAGAGTTCTGATAACACATGCTGAAGAAACATGTTGTACGTAACCAGTTAAGGAAGTGGGCATCATGTATGGGCCAATCAATTGTTCATGCACAATTTCACACCAAACGTTAATACTGTAGCGCTGTTGATATGCACGGAGAAAACGTGCGTGTGGATTCTTATGGGCCCACAGGTGTATATTGTGTGAATTAAACATTCCCTCTCGTGTAAACATGGCTTCATCTGTGAATAATACACGTGATGTGAATGTAGGGTCCGTGTGATTTTGTGCTAAATATCACGTTGCAAATGCTTCACGAAGAGGGTAGTCAGTTATCTTCAATGATTGGACCTTTTGCCGGTGGAATGGATACAGCAAATTGTTGCAGAATCTCGTCCTGTAGCGCTACGTTCCTGTTACGTGGTCGTCCTGTGTTGCCCATGTACCTGGAGAAAGATCCTGTTTCACGAAGTCGCCGATGCAGAGTCGCGAATGTCTGATAGTGAGGCACACAAATGGTGGGGTATCTTTCCTGGTACAGCCTAACTGCAGCTCTCCCATTCCCATTGGCTGCTCCATACACGAAATGCATGTCAGCCAATTCTTCATTTGAGTACGCCTGCATGCTGTGCTTGCAATGGTTCCAATTGACAACTAAACTTTACAATTGCTTTCTGTATTAACCATGTGTCTAATTGCATACTACTGTATGGATTTAAAGGAATGAACCATTAATCTGTGGTGAGTAAATTAATGTTATTCAAAACATTAAGCAATACTGTCTTTTTGCTAATGGGATTCCGAATAAGCAGGATGAAACAGTGGAATCTTTGTACTGTAGCTGACTGCACAGTCATTTTAGAATAAAACGTTATTAACAAAAGAAGTTCACATTGATCCCCTCTAGCGTTTTGCCAAGTTTGATGGTGTAATTTTGAAATACCCTGTATATAGTACTGCCGTGTTATTTTTTCTGGGATTTTTTTCAGACTAAATTTGCTGTAAACATCTTTTTTTAAAATCTCTCATAAAAACGTCAATTTACATAGAGTTGTTTATTAGTGAAATCGAAAAACGACCTGCTCTTTATTGATTTTAAGTTAAAAGAATACTCAGATAAAAATCTTAGACAAATAATGAACAGAGATATGTAAACAGTTTATTCAGGAATTGGAATAAGACAGGCTATATAGAATTTTTTTGGTTTTTTATTTTTTAACTACAGGAAATTCGTTTCGCGTACCTTTTTTTCCCCCTTAAACGATCGATGTAGGCATGTGTTTATATAAAAAGTATAGTAGTCTCATTGAGGTTGTATATATCAGTTTATTAGAGGAGGGGGGTCTGGTGGGCGCAGCCCCTTAGTCTTTAAAAAATAAATTCAAATAAATTCTTTCCTTGGTCGCATGATCAGTCATCGCGCGATGTGCAGAAGTGAACATTAACCAATATTTTTAATTAGATATATTTATGGGCACCGGTTCATCCCGATCGTAAGAGAAATTGACACGGGTGTGAGAAACTTATACAGGTGGAGAGCGAAATCATTACAACCAAATAAATACATAAGAGAATGTTATAAACACATTATTAATATATAAACTGACGAGTCTAATTGTTAATCAGTCAATAATAAGGCATGTTAACAAACCAATCGGCAGTCGAATAAATATGTAAATATGAATTGATTTAACGATATACGTATATGTGCCCCTTATATATAATTGTCACACTTTGGGAAAGATATAAAATATAAACAAAAGTAAAAAAATAAGAAACAAGATGAGAGGCCAAAGCCACAGCTCATGTATAAATTGCTCACTTTTAAGTCTTGTAACTTCTACTTGAACATTTGAAACCGACACATATATTCATCAAATAATGAAAAAAAAAACTAAAATTCAAGTTCGTTACAAATTTGAAACCGAATAACGCTAGTGCAACAAGGAACATTTCAATGTAAGTGGATCTCAGTTTTTTATTTGGATTTCTCAAAATTAAGGATAGAAAATGATCGAAAAAGAAAAATGATGATGAGTTATTCTATGTTAGATAGCCAAGACGATTCTCCAGTGTCATGTCACACCTATGGTGAATTGAGGCGAAGCTCAAAACGAAATGAGTTTTGAAAACTGATGTTTGAAAAATTATATTTAAAAAACTACTTAAGTTATTAAAATCTTACAAGTCAAATTAGAGTTAGTTGATGGTCATTTATATTATAAAATAATAAAATTGATAGGTGATTTTTGGTGTCAGTTGCCCTTTAAGCCGCTCCACACTCTTGCGAGAATCTCGCGAGAAAGCGAGAACAACACGAGAAACATGAATGTGGAGCTGATTCTCGGTTTCTCGCCTTGTTCTTCGCGAGTTCTCGCCTCGTTCTCGCGGGTTCTCCGATTTTTGTCGGTTTTTTACCTGAGACAAAGGAGATGCGAACGCGAGAACAGGCGGGAATTTTGTGGAAAGGCCGCTCGACACTCTCGCGAGAATCTCGGCAAGAATCTTGCTGAGAACCTCGCAGAGAATCTCGTTGAGAATCTTGCCAAGTATCTTGTCGAAAATCTCGGCGATTTGCGCGCTACTGAGTGTGTTCCACGAAATTCCCGCCTGTTCTCGCCTTCGCATCTCCTTTGTCTCGGGCAAAAAGCCGACAACTATCGGAGAACCAGGCGAGAACCCGAGAATCGGCTCCATATTCGCTGAGTGTGGATTCAGTTCTCGTGCGAGATTCTCGCGAGAATCTTGGCGAGAATGTTGCTGACAATCTCGCAGAGAAACTCGTCGAGAATCTTGACAAGAATCTTGCCAAAATCGCGCGCTACTGAGTGTGTTCCACAAAATTCCCGGCCGTTCTCGCGTTCGCATCTCCTTTGTCTTGGGCAAAAAACCGACAAAAATCGGAGAACCCGCGAAAACGAGGCGAGAACCTGCGAAGAACAAGGCGAGAACTCGAGAAGCGGCTTTACATTCACGTTTCTTGTGTTGTTCTCGCTTTCTCGCGAGAATCTCGGCTAGAATCTTGGCGAGAATCTTGCCAAAAATCTCGCGCTACTGAGAGTTCCCGCTTGTTCTCGCGTTCGCATCTCTTTTGTTTCAAGCAAAAAATCGACAAAAATTGGAGAACCCGCGAGAACGAGGCGAGAACCTGTGAAGTAAAATGCGAGAACCCGAGAATTTTATTTATTTATTTATTTATTTATTTATTTATTTATTTATTTAAATCGTATAAAAAGAAAAAATCCTGTCCAAGGCCCAAATGGCCACATGGCCGACGAGAAGGGTCCTTGGAAGGACAAAGTAAAACAAAATAATAACTAGTAAATACAAATAAATAATAAAAAGCTATATAGAAAATAACTAAACAGAATAATCCAAAAGGTTAACGAGGGTTAGTAAGTGAGTTAATCGATAGAAGATAGATTTTCAAAAGGCGTTTAAACATATGACAGGAAGGAGAAGACCGAATGGCTTCAGGTAAATCAGACCACCATTTAATTCCTGCGTAAGAAACACTGCGTTGTTTATAATTACTTTTAGCAAGGGGAAGGCGAATAGAATTAGCTGACCGAGTAGTATAAGAATGGTAGTGATATTGATAAGTAATTATTAAAGGAGTAGCTAGTGATAGATGGGAATTTACGAGTTTATAAATGAACAAACAAAGTTGAGAAATGTAAATTTGGAAAATGGTTAAAATGCCAAGTGATTTGAAGTGGTGCGAAACAGATTTAGGTTTACGAACATTCAAGAGGCATCTCAAGAACCACTTTTGGAGTCGATATAGACGAGAAAGACTAAAGTTTGAAGCGGAAACCCAGAATTGAATACCATAGCATAAAGCAGAGTGGACCAGAGAGTAGTATAGAAGGATTAAGATATCAGAAGGGAGATAATATAAGCGCGAGATAATATTAGCGCGTTCTTGTTTTCTATTAAGAACAGACACTAGATAATTAACATGCGAGTCCCAGGACAGATCACATGATATGAGGAGACCTAAATATTTGAAGGAGTCGGCTCCACATTAACGTTTCTCGTGTTGTTCTCGCTTTCTCGCGAGAATCTTGGTGAGAATATTGCCGAAAATCTCGCGTGCTACTGAGTGTTCCCGCCTGTTCTAGCGTTCGCATCTCCTTTGTCTCGGGCAAAAAACCGACAAAAATCGGAGAACCAGCGAGAACGAGGCGAGAAACCGACTATTGATGAACTGTCTTCGTGGTATTGCACATAACGTCTCATTTTGATTAAAAGTAATAAATATTTTATTGAATCGCAATTTATTGAACAATTTATTGAAAATTAAACTAAAAATATTAATAAAGCTAATAAAGCCAATGATCAAATTGTACACATACAGAATCAAAAACATGAGCACTCCGCATATAACAGCACTCCCATAAAACATAATAGAAATAAATGGGATTCTGCTTTGTCGGGATAATAGATTGTAACCTATCGGGAATTTGGCTTGTCGGGATTGTGGCCCGCACCCTTGCGACAGAAACTGGACGGGAGGCAACAACTGCTAATTGAATTGAAGAGTGGTTTGGAGAGCGTAATGTGAATTGAGGTAGCAGGACTGGAACATGTAGACGAGCATCATAATGCACAGATGGATGCATATTTTCTATTGCCACAACTAGTTAGATCTATAAATATTGTAATAAATCTTTTATCAGATATTCAGGATATTGCTTAACTTTTGAGCAGCAGTGTATTTTGATAAGGAACTAATAGTCAGAAATGCGCATTACTCAGACATCACCAGATCTTGAATGAGTAATACGTGCGAGAACGTTTTTGCATGCTGCTTTTGGTTTTTAGAGCAAACAACTACCAGCTGTGTCGACGTTTAATCCTTTGTTATGTATGTCTGTTATGTTTTCAGATTACGCATTTGCTTGTGTTTACAGTTTATGCCTTGTTGTTGAAGATGGAGCGTTACTCATCATCATGCATTCATTCAATGTATGATGCAGTAGCAGGAGGACTGTTCAGACTGGAAAGCTGAACGGATGATATACAGAGAAAACTTTCCCTTAAGGCGTAACCCGAATTGGAAGACATTTCTCTCCGTAGATAGAAACTTAAAAGAGACTGGATCGTTCTAGCTACAGAGAACTTGCGGTCATCCATCCAGCAAGAAGAGATGGGTGTTGTATTGAATATAACTTACAAAACTTTCTTCTCACGTATTACTCGTTCAAGATCTCGAAATGCCTGAAATACGCATTTCCGACCGCTAGTTAATTCCCTGTCTCAAAACACTCACCTTACAGTCCTCTACCATCTGTAGAATGTTGACTCTAAAGGTTTGAGACACCCTGTAAGCGACTTAAGCCGTTAGAGGTCCTACAATCCGCAAATGGCTTCATTTGCAGAGTGTAGAGAGATTATTGGATGTTCTAATATGGTTATGGGTTGGTTGAAGCAGGCTTGAGTGCAAAAAGAAAATGATCTTTAACATGAAACATCGTCTTGCACTGGAGTCGCATAAGAACTACTTGGCACGACGAATGGCTTACTGTGGTGTTTAGCGGCAAACCTTACCGGGTGTTTAGCTTCTGTCTCCAACAAACGAAAAAACACTGATTATTAAAATCCAAGACGGAGACCGTGAAGGTTACATTGTGACTTTTGAGTGCCCTGATCTGTCTCTCATTGGTCTTGGTGACCACGCAATGACGTAAATGGTGAAGATTTTCTGTTGGTTACCTAATTTTTATAAGTAACTAGTAGTAACGTAGATTTCGTTGGATTTACGTTAAGTTACACATGACCTCTATTTTAGTTCTCCAGAAACAAAGGAAGTCGTCAATAAAACGGATCTGGGTTAAAAATAGAGATAAATGGCTTATGACTGTTCCTGTATAAATTACAGCCATAAGTCCGCTTTTTATAAGAGAAAAGTCACTCTCACTCTCTATATTCAGGGAGCTCACGGTACTTACTTTACCACGAGATGTAAATTACGGGTAATTATTATTAATTTTAATTTTATTGCGCCTGAAAGGGTAATACAGAATATGTCCAACATACAAGATAAATAAAATTTTCAAAATACAATATACAAATACTATATGGGTCACTGGAAGTACAGTCGATTCCGCTTATAAGAACTCGGGATAAAAGAGCGCTTCATTAAGTGGTATAGAACTTGTCTCTAAATGCATCATTTTCACGGAAACCTGGACTCATGATTCGAGTGAGGTCCCTCCCATCCGGGGATATAAAAATTTCTTATAATAGCACAATTTTGATACGACTTTACAAATTTTACTTCCTATATAAGAGCCAACCATAATTTTACAAGTCCAGGCGCAGTTTGCATTCGTTCATAGATTCCACATGCTTTTAGCCAATCACAGCAATTTTTTTCAATCGTTCAGAAATTCTACAGATTTTGTAATTGCTGTTAGCCAATCGGCCCAAAGCATTTAATTGTTCAGAGATACACGGGTTGTTTAAGAATAATGTTTGTTCATGTTTTGAAATCGGACAGAGAGAGAGCAGAGCACACTTCACGGGTTCGAGCTACTCATAGATGGTATAGACTGGAGAAGGAATGTAATTGAAGGCACACTCTCTTAAGGTCAGTGGTTTTTTTTTTGGTTTTTTTTTTTTATATCCTATTCTTTAAGGCTGTTTTTTGTACAGATCTTATTCTGGAAAAGCCCTTTTCAGGGCTAGCAGTCTGACTATTCTTAACTGACTATTATTTTAAATTTTATCATAATGCCAGACTCAGGCAAAGCGTTAAGTGGCATTGCAAGCCAAAAAACAAGTGACGGTAAATATACATATGGCGAGATATATAAAGATGCCTGTAAAGACTACAGATTCGAAGCTTTTGATGCTATAATTAAGGATAAGCTAGAGGTTTTGCGCCAAGAAATGTGCACTAAGTATGATATTTTACAAGGAAAAGTCGAGTCACTAAAAGGGAGCATAACTGAAATCCACGATAAAATTGCTAATATGAATGCTGAAATATCTGCAGCACGTAATGAAGCCAACAAGAACTTTAATAAGTTGGAGCAGTTCCTCAAAGATCAATTCTCTGCTCTGTCAATGAAAGGTAATCAGCCTACTGGTGTAACTTCTGACTATCTAAGAGACTCTTGTGAAACAGAGAGTGTGAATCCTCAGCCTATGGAAATTATCCCCTCCGGCTCAGGGAGTAATGATAACGATGGCAAAGACCCGATTAGTACAAATCGCAAACGGCTACACAATGATACGGATAAATGGATACCTGCAAAATCTAAAAAGGCTAAAAAAGGGTTGAAAATTGACAACATTAAGGATGTTGTTGATTTAAATGATACAATCGCTGTTGCTTTTCGAGAAAGCAAGTCCGAACAGCGAAAAAATGTTGAAAAGCCATATACCAAGAGCAGCTCCTATATTCCGCCAATCATAATACGTACTCACGGTCAGCCAATCAAGCAAATCCTGGGCGAGATTCAAAAGCATGTGGCGATTAACCTAATTACTGTACACACAGGCAGAGCAGAGACGATCAAAATAAGGTGTCATGATGAGGAAACTCATAGTAAATTGGTGTCTGGCATTAAGGCTGATAACGTGCTAAAGATTCAGCATCATCAACTTAAATCGGAAAAAGTCCTCAAATACGTTATACGAAATGTAGACGTGACCTATGACCTTAACGATTTTAATGAAGACCTGAAAAAGGCCAACTACTTCCCTGAGAAAGTGATTAGGCTTAAAAAAGCCAAAGGATCAATTGATATGCCCATGATTCTGGTTCTGTTATCAAACACTGAACACAATAAGACACTTAAAAATGTGACCCGCATAGGGCCCTTAGCTGTCAGTGTAGAAATGTTTCGAGGTAATAAGAAACCTCTACAATGTTATAATTGTTTGCGATTTGGCCATATATCTCTAGGGTGTACTGAAGCCCCTCGCTGTAACAAATGTGCTAAAGATCATCAGTCAAAAGACTGCCCAAATGTAAAGGGACAAGATCCCCCAAAATGTATTCGATGTGATGGACAACACACCTCCAGTTACACAAAATGTCCTAAATATCCGCAAGTCAGGAGAGTACAAAGTGCTAAAGTGTCCCCGGAGATTTCCTATGCCTCAATGGTCTCCAAACAAGATAGGAGCATTAACGTGAATGATTTTCAAGAAATGTATAAACAAATTGGCAGTGTATGCAATTTGTTAAACGAACTGGGCAAGAAAATGCCACTGATGAGTGGAATACTTACGAATAAACACTGACAGTATGGCTGATCGATGTTATTCTATTACAAATCGAGGTAAACTTCGTTGCGTAATATGGAACGCCAGGGGGGTCCCCCGGAGGCGTATTGAGTTTTACAACTTCCTAACCCAATGGGATATAGACATAGCATTTCTATATGAGACACACTTAAGGCCAGACCGCGACTTCAGGCTACCTGGTTACTGTGTCTATCGTAAAGACAGAATTCTTCCCACTACAGTAAAGTCCCCGTCAGGTGGGTCAGCAATTATTATTAAGAAAGGCATTCATCTTCGGGAGGAACCAACCCGAGACTATATGGGAATGGAAGCTGCCTCTGCTATCATTACTGATGCCACACTGGGAGAAGTGAAACTAGTGGCTCTATATAATGCGCCCAAGCATAAGTTCGATGCCAATGAGCTCGACGAGCTGTTTTCCGGGAATATTCCCGTTATTATGGCGGGAGACCTGAACGCTAAGCACTCGCACTGGAATTCAAGATGCCATAACCAAAACGGTGTCCTTTTGTATGGCTACGTGCAAAAGCAATCTGATATTATTGCAGTAGGCCCTGTGGATGATACATATTATTGTGATCATTCTCCTTCAAGCGATGTACTTGATATTGTGTTGTTGAAGGGCTTCTACAAATCATTCAGTATCTATACTGTCAATGATCTATCCTCAGACCATAAACCAGTTGCACTAAATTTTGATAACGTAAACATTGACCTCAAAGAAGAACTGAGGCTCAAACAAGACTGGAAATTTTTTAGAGAAATTCTCAAAAATGATGACGACCCACTAAATAACGTACATAGTACGAGCGACATAGATACCAATGTGAAAAGGCTTACTGAACGTATAAATGCAGCTATTGACTCGCCCTTAGAGTCGAAGCGAGCTGATCACCTTGATCTCACCCCAGAAATCAAACAATTAATTGAGCAAAGGAATAAGGTTAGAAGGCAGTGGTACCGAACTCGTGATTCATGGCTTAAGACCAAGTATAATAGGCTCACAAGAAGAGTTCACGAGGAGGTAAAAGCACTTCGTAATACCAGATGGAATGATAAAGTTAAGAGTCTGTCGACCCACGATAACTCTATGTGGTGCATGGTTCGAGCCTTGCAAAACAAGAAAGCCATTAATATCCCACCTCTGTTAGCCCAAAATGGCAAATTCATCACGAATGA
>JAHWFO010084942.1:19214-35574 GCA_023313115.1 Rhysida immarginata
TTTCCTCCACCAAGAGGAGGCAATTTTCTTTCATACTTTGGATGACCTTTGTGGGTACATCAGGCTTCTTTTCTAGTTCAGTGTATTTCCCTTGGAATATGATTATGAAGGGTGAGATTATGGAAGCTATGCTTCAAGTTCCACACGAATACCGATACACTACACTGTTCGATTGTCGATTGTCATGTTTTGAAACTTCATAAATTATGATCTTACTGATCACATACTTAACCCTCTCCACGCCATAGAAGTAACCGAGGTCTCGATTATCATAAGAGCAGAAAGGCTCCTGGCATCGATTCCATCACCAACGGTGCACTAAGGAATTTACCTCCAAAGCAGTGTTGCCAAGTCAGTGACTTTTTTTCCAAAAGTGACTTTTCAGTGATTAATATTTTATAGACACTTTTCCCAAAATAGCAATAAATAATCGACAATCGAACAATGCAGGTAAAACGAAACGAGTGGTCCGAAAGCAACGCTTTCACTGCCATACTCGTCCAGAAAGTAACCACGGGAAGTACACTGAACTAGGCGAGAAGCCAGATGAAACCTAGGGGTCTAGGCTGAGCTCATCGACAAGCAGTCGACTGTCGACATGTGTCGATGGTCACGTGGTTAATGACGCATTTGTCGATTCGAGCTAGCGTGAACACGACTTGTCTACAGTGTACAGACTCTACACCTTCGATTTTCTAGTGTAGACGTTGACCATCGACAACTGCCTTATTCTTGTCTACAATTCAAGAGCAGTCGACTATGCACTTGGTGATCGTTATTTCAGAGTTTAGCAACAGATTTCTTATTAAAATCTTTTTTCCTTCGTTTCCGGCCTGCAGGCTAAATACACACAGCTCAAGAATACACATTTTCTAAAAATATTAACAAAAACTTGTTTAAAAATATTTACATACATGAAATATTCTCTTGTGCTACGAAACTTGAACTGTGAAAATAATAATAGAGTGTGTCTGCAGTTATGTGTTTATGTATGTGTATACATGGATGAATGTGTAAAATTATGTGTATATGCTTGTAAACTTGTGTATATCATCTAGCCATACGTGTGTAAGCTTGTGTATAAATGTGTAATATGCCACTTATCGACGATTAGATTTTGTCGAGATCGACAGCTTGTCGATGAGTTCAGCTTAGACCCCCTAGTTAAGTCATCCAGTGGATAAGATTGGGTCCTTTCCTATCAGGATGATAGTGTTGATTGACGAGGGACAAGGGACACGAGGAGCTAGGAGATCCAATATTCGGGAAATATCGTCTTTGGATGTCGTCGAAATTGATGTCCAGGAGGTGACGCGGCCTGCGATGTCTAAGAAGGCTTCTGAAGGTAGGCAGGTGCTCAAGAATACCTGCAATCAGAAGATTGGGATGGTCCTTCATCTTCGGAAGCAGCTTTTTCATCAATTCCTGGACGTGATTCCCAATGGGAGGTATCTCAAAATCGTCGGCAATAGAAGTATTTGTTGCAATTCTCCTGTTCAGTTGAGCAATGGTCCTCAAGGTAACGTTTTGGAAAGTTTGGAGGTCCTTCCATCTGGACTTACATATTGTAGCCCATGCGGGCATACCATAAAGCAAGATGGTTCGGATTACCGTCCTATACAGCAATAGTTTGCAGTCCAATCCAAGCGCGCTGTTTCGCCCCAGAAGAGCTACCTTTGTCTTTGTTGATGGCGTAGGAGACATGGTCGCCCCAATTTAGCTTGGCATTTATCACTACTCCGAGGTATATGTAATGTTTTACCCATTCGAGCTCTCTACCAGAAAGGAAGAGAGGACTCGGGGGTTTCCGAAGTTTCTATGTAATGAACATTGCCTTGCATTTGTCAACATTTAGATTCAATCTCCACTTAGCATACCATTTCTCGCACTTATGTAAGGCATTCTGCAATCGAGATATGACATGAGCGGGAACGCGAGGAGTGGTCATAATGGATGCGTCGTCAGCGAACAGATACAGCTTGCATTTTGTAAATGTTGGGAAGTCATGGATGAAAAAGTTGAAGAGTGCAGGGCCAAGAACAGAACCCTGGGGAACACCAGCTTTGACGTCACACGGAGCAGCCAACCTTTACACGAAATATCCTGTTCGACAGAAAGGATCTAATCAAGGCAATAAGATCGTCCGGAAATCCACAAGTAATCATTTTGTGTATTAGGCCTTCGTGCCAAACTTGATCAAAAGCTTTTCGGACATCCAAAAACACAAGACCACCATATTTAGCGCAGTTAAGAGGAGTGTTTAAATCTGCAACAAGCCTCCAGATCTGGAGTTGGCAGGAGTGACCTGGTCTTCACGAATTGCTCTTCACGAACAAGATTGTTAGCCACACAGAAGTCTTAAGAATCTCTTAAGAATGATGCATTCAAACACTTTTGATAGCATAGGTAACAAGCTTATAGACCTATAGCTGACAGGGAGAGCAGGGTTTAGACCAGGCTTCGGTATGGTAACGATTACAGACTCTTTCCACTTGACAGGAAAGTAACCATGTCTCCAGCAGTCATTCATGCCCTGGTAATAGTCGCAACGACATTAGGAGGAAAGTTCTTGAGAGTGCTATTAGTGATGGAATCGATACCTGCTGCTTTCCTGCTTTTAAGATGCTTGATGACATCGGAGATTTCGTGAACACCAATAGTGTCCTCACAGGTAGAAATACGATGAGTGAGCTCGTGTGCGATACATCCATCGTTGACAAGACGAATATTTGGGAAATTTTCCGGGTTGTTCTCATCAGGAGTGGTAAATTGTTTAACCAGGGATTCGGCGATCAGTTGAGCTTTATCTTGATCACCCGTGACAGCATTGCCATTTGCGGTAAGCAGCGGTGGTAAGTTGATGGGTCTGTTTCCTTTTAGAGCCCTTACAGTACCCCAGAGCGAGTTGTCCTGGACTGACAGGGACTTTAGCTTTTCGCTCCATCTTTGATTACGTAATGATTTAACCTCTTCCTGGACCTTGCGAGCTAGCGTGTTGTATTTCGTCTTGAAGAAGGGAAGCCATAATCTTCTATAGGAATTTCTTTCAAGTATGAGACGCCTGATGTAAGTAGGGAGGTCGAGATGTTCAGGACGCTTTCGATCAGTAGTGAAAGTGCTGGAAGCTGTAGCATCATTGATAACACGAGTAATAGAACTGATATTTGCATTGATATCCTCGTTGTCAATAACCTCCTTATATGGAATGCTGTTTTCTCTAAAGAGTTTCCAGTCTTGTTTGGAGCGAAGCCTAATCTTCTTATCGATGTTTAAGCCCTCAAACCTCTACTATCGATCGTAAGCGTCCGAACATATCGACCTGCCTCCTTATATCAGGCGTCTTATTCTCGAAAAAAATACTTGCAGAAGATTATGGCAGCGTAAGCGACTTCCCTTCTTCAAGACCAAGTACAACCGGCTTTCTCGCAAGGTTCAGGAGGAGGTTAAAGCACTACGAAATTAAACGTGGAGCGAAAAACTCAAGTCCTTGTCCGTCAAGGACAACTCGCTCTGGGGAACTGTGAGGGCCTTAAAGGGTAACAGACCAATCCAATTGCCGCCACTGCTTGCAGGCAATGTTGTCACCAGTGACGGGGATAAGGCTCAATTGATCGCTGATTCTCTGAAAAGTCAATTTACCACGCCTGGTGAGACAAATTTGGACAGCCTCCAAAACACTCAGCTAGTTAACGATGGGTGTATCGCTTACCAGTGCATTCATCGTGTTCCCACCCCTGAGGAAGTCATTAGTGCTCAAGAAATCTCCGACGTCATCAAGCGACTTAAAACCAAGAAAGCAGCAGGTATTGATTCCATCACTAACAGTGCTCTCAAGAACTTGCCTTCTAATATTGTCTCGATCATTACCAAAGCCATGAATGACTGCTGGAAACTTGGTTACTTCCCCGACCAGTGGAAAGAGTCCGTCATAGTTACCATGCAAAAGCCTGGTCTAAACCCTGTTCTTGCTGTCAGCTACACACCCCTTAAGCTTGCTACCTGTGCTATCAAAAGTCTTTGAACGCATCATTCTGAAGAGGTTTAACGAATTCTGTGTAGCAAATAATCTCGTTCGTGATGAGCAAATTGGCTTTCGCCCAGGTCACTCCTGCCAACTTCAGATCTGGAGGCTTGTTGCAGATCTAAACACTCCTCTTAACTGTGCTAAGTATGGTGGTCTTGTCTTTTTGGATGTCTGTAAAGCTTTTGATCAGGTTTGGCACAACGGCCTCATATACAAGATGATTACTTGTGGTTTTTCGGACGAACTGATTGCCTTGATTAGTTCCCTTCTGTCAAACAGGACATTTCGTGTCAAGGTTGGCTGCTCCATGTCTAATCCTTGTGACATCGATGCTGGTGTTCCCCAGGGTTCTGTCCTGGGCTCTGCACTGTTCAACTTTTTCATCCATGACTTCCCAACTTTTACTAATTGCAAACTATATTTGTTCGCTGACGACGCGGCCATCATGACTACTGACCGCAATCCCGCTCACATCATATCACGGTTACAAAAGGACTTACATCTGTGCGAGAAATGGGTTTGCAAAGTGAAGACTCGACCTAAACGTTGACAAGTGCAAGGCGATGTTCATTATGAAGAAACTTCGGAAACCCCCGAGTCCTCTCTTCCTTTCTGGTAAAGAGCTCGAATGGGTAAAACATTACAAATACCTCGGAGTGGTAATAGATGCCAAGCAAAATTGGAGCGACCATGTCTCCTACGCCATCAACAAGGCAAAGAAGGCAAAATTCAGTCTGGTAGCCTTCTGGGGCGAAATAGCGCGCTTGGATTGGACTGCAAACTACTGCTGTACAGGACGGTAATCCGAACCATCTTGCTTTATGGTATGCCTGCCTGGGCTACAATATGTAAGTCCAGATGGAAGGACCTCCAAACCTTCCAAAACGTTACCTTGAGGACCTTTGTCCAACTTGACAGGAGAGTTGCAACAAATACTTTTATTGCCGACGATTTTGAGATACCTCCCATTGGTAGCTATGTACAGGAATCACTGAAGAAGTTGCTTCCGAAGATTAAGGACCATCCCAATCCTGTGGTTGCAGATATTCTGGAGCATCCACTCACGTTTAGAAGTTTCCTCAGGCATCGCAGGCCTCGACACGTTCTGGACATCCAAAAGGCCATCTTTCCCGAATACTGGATCTCATAGCTCCACGTGCCTCTCGTCAATTAACAATCGACTTATTCGTCCTTATAGGAAAGGACCCAATCTTATCCACTGGATGACTTAACTAGGTCTCATCTGGCTTCTTATCTAGTTCAGTGTACTTCCCCTGGTTACTTCCTGGATGAGTATGGCAGTGAAAGCGTTGCTTTCGGACCGCTCGTTTCATTCTCCCTGCGCAGTTCGATTGTCGATTGTCGACACTTTCAGTTCGTTGTAGTTCGTTGGAAACCTCTTCTACGAAAGACTTCATAATTGTAAGTAGACTTCACAGTTTTTAGATAAAAATAATATTGTAATTAATAATAATAAATAATATAGCATTGTTTATAAAATAATATGAACAGGGTGACTAGCGACTGGGAATAGTGAGGGAATTTTCTGTAACCTGGAAAAGTCTTGGAATTTTACACATTTTATATTTAGTGACTTTTTAATGACTTTTGGCGATCGTTTTAGTGACAAATCTCGATTTACACTTGGCAACGCTGCTCCAAAGGTTATCTGCTTGATTACCAAGGTCTTAGACGACTGCTGGAACTGCGGCTACTTCCCCAACGCCTGGAACTTATTTTTACTTGCATCATTCGTTTTAAATCAAAATGTAATAAAACTTATAAACATCTAGTTGCAGTTAAAGTTTACGATAGTTAATGTTGACTATAGTTATCATATGAATTCTTGGACGGATATTTATAAGAGAAAAGGACGAGACACAAAAACCCTGGAATGCAATAAATAGTTAATAAATACAACTGAAAAATAAAATAATAATTAACAAAAAACAAAATAATTAATAAATATATAAGTAAAATCAAAATAAAACTAAAAAATCAAATAAAGAGCTGATGAATTCTTGGAGTGCCAATCAAAACTCCCAGCCTTAAAGTGCAGGGGAGGAAAAAACCCCCAGGTACAAAACCTCCAAAGTTAAAGCACAGAAGGGGACATAATCCACAGATGAAAATTTTTTTATAATTTGTAGATCATTTAAAAATTAAAATCCCATTTGCAAAAATTTATAACTATCGATAGTTTTGAAAACTTATCGATAGACTATTGGTTATCAATACTATCGATACCTGTCCAATCGATAAACTATCACTATCGTCCCATCACTACCTGGAAGGACTCAGTCATCCTCACTATACCTAAGCCGGGTCTAAATCCTGCTCTTCCCGTCAGCTACAGGCTACGTTTATTGCCTACGCTTTCTAAGGTCTTCGAGCGCACTATCCTGAAGAGGATCAATGACTTCTGCGAGTCTAATAATCTTATTCGCAATGAGCAATTCGGTTTTCGCTCGAATCAGCCATGCCAACTCCAGATATGGAGGCTTGTTGAAGATTTGAACAATCCTCTCAATTACTCGATGCACGGTGAATAGTTTTTCTTGATGTGCATAAGGCCTTCGACCAAATTTGGCACGACGGACTCATCTTCAAAATGATCAACTCTGGTTTTCCTGATGAGCAGATTGCTTTGGTTCACTCCTTCCTGTCTCACAGATCCTATCGTGTCAAGGTTGGTAACTCCTTGTCTGATCCGCGGCTGACGAGAAATACGCGTGTCTGACCCCTGTGACGTCAAGGCTGGCGTTCCCGAGGGCTCCGTTCTGGGGCCGGCGTTGTTCACTTTTTTCATCCATGACCTTCCAGAGTTTGCTAAGTGTAACCTGTACTTGTTCGCTGATGATTCGGCCATCATGACTTGCGCGAGGAACCCAGCCCATGTCATCAGTCGCTTACAAAAGGCCTTGGACCAGTGCGAAGATTGGTTCGACAAACGGCGGCTGAAGCTCAGCGTTGACAAATGCAAAGCCTTGTTCATCACCCGGAAACGTAGGTATCCCCCAGGGCCTCTCGTCCTATATGGCAGACACCTTGACTGGGTTAAGAATTATAAATATCTTGGCGTTAAGTTTGATTCTAAATTAAACTGGAATGACCACGTCCAATACGCTCTAAACAAGGCCAAAAAGGCGAAGTTCAGCCTGATTGCACTGTTGGGGAAAAACAGTGCGCTTGGTCTGGATAACAAGCTCTTGCTGTACAAGGTTGTGATCCGCTCCATCTTTCTTCACGGAATGCCTGCCTGGGCTGCTATGTGCAAGTCAAGATGGTAGGAACTTCAATCCTTCCAGAATGTAACTCTCAGGACCATTGTTCAACTCGACAGAAGAATTGCAAACAACTACTCGTTATATGATGACCTCGGTATGGCCCACATTGGTAGCTATGTTCAGGTGCTCCTCAAGAAGTTACTTCTAAAATCGAGAGTCAGATAGTTCCTTGATAGCCGGTATTTTGGATCACTCTCTAGCCTTTAGGGGTCACTTACGGTTTTGTAGACCCCGACATGTCCTGGAAGTCAACTTCGACGATATCAACAAGGGCGTCTTCCCCGACTTCTGGATCTCCTAACCCGCAGATGAGTCATAACTACGTCAATCCACAATCTTATTCCTCATCCTACTAGGTAAGGACCCTATCCTCAGGATGACTCAAGAGAACCATCAGGCTTCTCCTCTATCTCAGTGTAATTCCCCTGGTTACTCTTTGGGCGAGTGTGCTATGGAAGCCCTGCTCCCGGACCGCTCGTGACTTTTTTCACTTCACTACTCGATTGTCGATGTGATCAACAAGGGTGAATTTCGATGTTTTACAGAATTTTAGAATCTTACGGACTATGAGCACGAACTTCGAAGTAAACGATACATTCAGAAAAAACAGTTAAAGGTAACAGATTTTGTATAAAAAAGTTGAATAAACTTTTTATAGTAAACAACAAAAAAATAGATAAATCTGCGTTTTTTCAATTCCCCGACTCTGTATCACGCAGTCTTAATGCTGGAGAGGCACACGTTATCAACATGCCGCGAGGTTCGAAAGCTTTCGTAGGCGGAAGCAGGGAACGCGGGTTCGAAGATTTCCTTCGAGGTGTTTCTAGAATTCTAATTGGAGTGCGGGCCCGCGATTACCCATGCTGGTGAATGGAGTCGCCGGGGGAGAAAAAGCGAGTAGCTCATGGAGAGCAGGAGGTAGCAGCGCAAAGAGAGAGACGGAAAGAGGAGAAACTGAACATGAGGAAAGTGATTGTGTCCAGGACTGGAAATTGTGGAAATCGAAGGATGGCTGACATCAAATTATGTCAAGGATGTTGGTGTAGAAAAAGAAACACGAAAGATAAGTGATAAGTAATTTTTCGAATGAGAAAGCAGAAAATGAGCACTATGCTTGCAATAAGAAATTACTTAGTTCGAGGAACTGCGTAAATGAATGGAGTAATAAAAATGTTGCTAATGAAGTTTCTCATTGAACGGAGCCGGACATTCCGTTAAGGAAGCAAATCGTTGCTTTATACGGCGAATAAATTATGGTATTTCGTATCAAACATTGGTTAATGAAGCTGGTCAAGTTAACCGTTTTCTCTCTGTGAAGGAGTTCAGTCCTCAGCGTTCAAAGAATAATTTTTCCATGATTCCTACTATCCGTGTACCATTTAGGGTTAATGCGCCTTCAACTATTTGACTTTTATTGGAAACATAGATTCTACTCTTGGTGCCATGTGTTTTGAGGAGTCATGGTTTAAGCCTGCAGCTGCCAAGGTTCGCCGAATTGTCGTCACGGGCACACTTGTGGGACGTCCCTGGTTGTACCACATGGTGATTTGGCCCGCTGTCGCCCTTCGGTCAGCAGTTGCAAGCCGGGTGACCCCGCGAACACCTCTGGCATCAATGAGGCGTGGGCGGCCCGTCCGCTCTCCGACATGGGTTGTAACCCCTCGCTGGGTGTCCACTGGATAGACCCTTGCAACGGTTGTTCGGGAAAATTGCAGGGTGTTGGCAACATCTGATAGTGATGCACCCATCCATCTGGCACCAACAATCATCCCCCGTTCAAATGCGGATAGCTCTCGGTGTGTTGCCATTTCTGTAGCTTGTTTTGCTTATAATGATTGTGTGATATCAAGGAGCCCTGTGCACCTACATTCGGATCATTCAGCGCGATCTGTCTCATTACGGACAGCGAACCTGATTGTAGGGGTGTGCCATGACTTTTGGTGAGTGAGTGTATTTCTTCATTAACCTTATTAAATTTATATTGACTTTGCACTCTTATCTGTCTTTTCCAGGTGAGACTGCGCTCTTATAAGCGGAGTCGACTCTATTACTAACCACAAAATGTCTGATTTAACAGGAATATGTGAAATGACAACGTATGTTCTTGCAACACAACCTGCTAACGAATACTATTAAGGCAAATAATTCCAATTTTTTTTTTTTTTAGTATGTATGGGAAACTTACGAAGCATATTCGAAATATTAAAAGTCAATTCAAATTTAAGATAACGTGTAGCACGTATAGTGGTTTCCATTTTTAGGTACATTACAATATCATGATTGTTATTCCTAATGGTTTAAACCACGGTCTATAGATATTCATGGTCATCGAGCTTCGGCCATTTTCCATTGTTTCGAGAAGCTAAGGAAAACAGATCGCGCCAGGTGCCGCATATATCGCACTATTCCCGACCGCAACCAACATCTCCTAAAGAGATTTTCATTGAAACTGAATACGAAAGTAAAGTTTCTGTCTGCCGATAAGGTGGCGCTGCAGGCGCAGTTGGGCAGATTGTACACTCAGCGCCATTTTTCAATAGAGTTCCCGCCCTACCGGGAGCTAGAAACTTTAGCTTCATTTTAACAATGGAGCTCGATGACCATGAATATCTATAGACCGTGGTTTAAACCAGTTCTAATATGCGATAGTAAATTATAAGAGAAACGAAGGAAAAATCTTTTCTTTATACAAAAGGCAATAATAGAATACATCTATTAGAAATAATAATAATAATAATAATAATAATATTAATAATAATAATAATAATAATAATAATAATAATATAATAAATTTTAATAATCTAATTGAACCTTCCTCAGGTTATTTCTGGAAGAAGTGGTCCAGATAACAATTCCATGAGTCATGGCAAACATCACAAAACTATTAAAGATTAATAATGCCTTCTCTGATGGTTTCAACATATTAGCCATCTGCTTTACAATAGATAAAGGTTGATGAAGTTTATGGATAACTTTATCACAATGGCATCTAAAACAAATAAGCATCAAAGTAGGCGCTCAAAATATTGATATTACAGGTTCGTTTATCTTGCTTATGTGATATCTTTTTGTTAATCTTTATTTCCATATACGGGTGAGTCTGAAACCCAGTCATAAACTTCGCATGCGTACTCCCCATGGTCATATGTGAAGCAAAATGCGTCTGAAAACCAACAGTTAACGAGAAAAATGGCGTCCAAATGTGGGTCCCCCTGTGAGGTTTGTTTTACAGATATTGTTCCAAATGACGTCCATGTGCTTCAACACAGGCGTGCAGAAGTTTCTGAAACGAACGGCGAACACGTTCTAACACCCCTGTTCGGTTCCTAATGGCATCATATTCGGCGACAATGCGGTCCCATAGCTCATTCGCATCCTGGACGTATGTTGCATACACATTATCCTTAAAATGTCCCCACAGATAGAAATCAAGACAATTGAGGTCGGGAGAACGAGAAGGCCATGACACTGTCCCCGCACAGGGGACCAATATCGACAATTTCCGTGACCCGCTCGTCAGCCAACCTCACAGGGTCACCCACATTTGGACGCCATTTTTCTCGTTAACGGTTGAGTTTCAGACCCATGTGATAGGACATTTGTGTCTTATTTGGCCATGGGGAGTAGCAGGTTGGGCTGGCCAGGTTGGCTTCATTGCAATTCAAATGTGTTAGAAACCTCAGCCAACCTGGCCAGCCCAACCTGACCTTGAGTGACTCTTTCTCGCCCATTTTCTCAAAATCTTTCAAGGGGAAGGGTGTGATTAAAAATTGTTTTTAGACTAATGTGGTGTTGCTCTACAGGGTAGCAATCGGAAATTTTTCTCTATCTTTAATAGTTTTCCAGTTAGCAAATGGATGACCTTAAATTTGCGGGTCAAAGTGAAATTTGAGTGCGGTAATGAATCCCCCCCCCGTATTACTTATTAGTCACACTCATCAGATCTCGCCTACTTGGTAGCTTTGAGATAGCTGCCATGTTACCAGACATTTTGGACACCTTGTATGTACTGAAGGAAGAAAAGGATACTAGGAAGATTTAAGTGATAAAGAATTTTAATTTGGTGATAATAAGAAATATTCAATTAGATAAACACACAAAAAAATATCCCATTTAAAAAGTTCAGTTAAACATAGTAGTAAAATATTCTTTTTAGAACTTGCTTATAAGCGAGACATTGATAATCATCAAAGTAAACTAAACAGCATTTTTTATCATCGGGGGCACCCAAAAAAATTTACAGGGAAGGAAATTTGCACTTAAATACAGATATTACTTCAAGGAAAACCGTTTACAATCCTCTTGTCCTCATGGATTTAAGATAATTTTCCCTTTTAAAAACTCAAAAAAAAGCAAAACAAAATTCTTTAATAGAGCAGGAACAACTCAAGGTGTCAAACTACATCAAAACATTTACAAAGCAATTACTTTACAGCAAATGAGTATTAAAATACCACAGACTACACTCATAGGACCCACTTAATATTTTCATCCCCTCTATGGGGTAAATCCTTATCATTGGAGGGAGAATTCAAAAAAGAATTTTATCGAGAGACTCCTTAAGAGACAGAGAAAAGAAAACAATGTGCAATTAGATACATTCTACTAGGCCTTCAATAACCGAACTCTATTAGAATGATAAAAGGGTGAGGCCCTTAGACATTCCATTTCTCTAAAAATCAGACTGTTCCAGTAATTATATTGTCCATCTCTTGGATAAGAAGGAACGCTTCATAAGAATTATTATTAGACTGCCTACACGAGGCATGCATCTAGAAAAGAGAACTGTTACTACAGTTCTCGGCAAGGTTCAAGGCCGAAATCGTCGACGAGAACTGTAACCACACTTCAGTGTTCCCGCCTGTTCTCGCGTTCGCATCTCCTTTGTTTCGGGCAAAAAACCGACAAAAATCGGAGAACCCGCGAGAACGAGAAGAGAACCAGGCGAGAACCCGAGAATCGGCTCCACATTCCCGCTTCTTGTGTTGTTCTCGCTTTCTCGCGAGAGTGTGGAGCGGCCTTCAGGCAAAAACCCGGCAAAAATCGGAGAACTCGCGAAAACGAGGCGAGAACCCGAGAATCAGCTCCACATTCACGTTTCTCGTGTTGTTCTCGCTTTCTCGCGAGATTCTCGCAAGAGTGTGGAGTGGCCTTCTCAAAGCTTAACAAAAACTTTCTTAAATACCATCCCCGTTAAAATATTACACTTCACTTTCTTTTAATACAAATTCACAAACTGAATTCAGAAAATTAGAACTAGATGTCTAAAAAATTTTTGTTCATAAATAATAGGTCAAGCAGACCTAAAATTAAAACTGAAGACTAAGAATGCGGAGCTCAGTTTAATGCAAGCATTCCAGTGGTCCTGTTCTGACTCAACGGTTTCAGTATAGACAGAAGTTCATTCTTTTCACTCACCCAAAGCAGAGAGCAGAGGCAAATCAAATGTTGAGAGTCAATATTCCATTTGAATCTTCCCAAATCGTCCAACGATGGCTGCATGGCAATGCTATTCTCCAAAATTGAAATTTGGAGTCCAAACTTCATCATAAAACTAATGAAGAAAGCAATTTTAGATAAAATCAGAATGTTCATAGGCTGAAAGCATAAATAGAGCACTTAGCCTCCCTAAGGCTTATTACTGTCTCCAGAAAGTCCAAAGAAAATGGATACGTCTGCTTCCCCTCTGCAAGTGTAGAATTCAAAAGCTAAAATCCTAAAAGCTGCATTCCGCATAACAAATTGCCCATCACCACACAAAAACTCCGTGCTATAACAAACAATATAACAACCAATTTGCCATATGCAGGGTAAACAATGATAGAACTAAATACTCAGAAAAGCAAACATTGGAAAACTAATGTCACAAAGTATTGCGACAGGTGTGAGTTTAGAGGCCAATATCTCTAGCAGACGATTTCTGCTAGAAAATATTGTTGGCTTACTCTAACTCCATCTGTGGACAATATGCCGCGTATCTCCAGCATATTGGAAGAATTAACAGGAAACAGGAAGATACGTGGGCGGAAGTTCCCTTGGCGGCGCAAGCGAATGCGTAAAGGCGGAGAGCGTGAGCGGGAGTTTCGTATAAGGGAGAGAGATTTGAGAAACGGTGAGAAGCAGTCGCGAGTTCTGAATTATGAACTCGAGCCGATGAAAAATACGGATGAGAACTTTTCACCCAGCAAAGTGAGTGTCGCGAGTGCTTTCTGTGTGGCTAAGGACTCTAACGTTTCAACGAAGCCATGTTCGCTAGTGCGAAATGAACTGCTACGAATTGCACCGAGGGAATGCAGTGCGACACATATGATAAACTTTGCTTCAGCTTTCTGGACAGGTTCCACGAGCGAGTGTGTATCTTTCACGAGACGAAAAAACGGCACGCCTGAGCAGAGCGTTTTCGACGACGGATTCTTCAACCAAGACCCGTGTTTCGTCAGTGCCATTTTATGGAATATACAACGACTCCTGCTAGTCAGCCAGCCAGCCGTCTTGCCTGAGTGTTTTGCCACCGCTATCTGGACGATTGTGTACATATCGGACGTCAAGTTTGAAGACTGTCGCCCACTCCACCCAATCCTCCCAGACGAAGAATTGCCACTTCACGCCCGTGTGTCGGGTATTTTTCCCTGGACCCTGCCAGGATACTTAAGCGAAAGTCTCGACTGCTTCACACCCTATTTCAGGTGAGCCCTTATCATTCATTTCACGGTGCTCTACCGCTCACTCTCTCAATCACTGGCTAAGTCAGGTCTTAAATTTTTTTTTCCCACGAGCTCCCGTGCGCTCAGCGCGTAACAATAAATTATTCTTCTAGTTCCTAAGGCGCCTAGAAATGGAATAATTGTTTTGCTAATTATAATGCGCGTTAGGGGCTTGCATTTGTAATCTAGTAGAACGTTTAACTTAGCGTAAAATTAAGTTGTGCGTGTTACTTAAGAGATATATTTTCATTAGCTGGAATTTAAGGTTAAATCGTTTATGATTATAAAGAGGACTAACAGGAATTCGTCTTTTCCTCTTTCAGCTTTCTTTAAGGGCATTCCAGATGTTTAACGCATAGCATCGCCACTTTCCTGTTTGTTCGTGGTACGTTTGATGCAGTCAATAAAGCGTTTATGAATTTGGAAAATCAGCATTCATATTTGTTGAGACTTATTAGTTTTTGTAAACAGCAGTATTTTAGCTATATATCAAGTTCGACCTTACGTCCATGTTAGACGTTTGCGTCTTGACTCATAATTTGAATAATATTTCAATTTCTTAATTTCCATATTGTTAACGCTGTATTTGCCTATGAAGGTATTTACACGTCCGATTATCTACGTGTCAGTAGATGTCATTCATGAGCTTTTATTCAAGAAACAGCTCCCACTGTAGACTGGTAGAATAAAAGTCTTTTATTTATCAATTAAAGTAGATGTTCTGTGTCTTTTTTACTTACTTGATGAATTTGCACTGCGCCATAAATTTTATACGTGATAACTAAAAGCAAAAAGAAAAAAAAATAAAATAATTTCACGGAAAACTATGTGATGAGGGAATTATACTATATTGCCGCATCACACATTTTCAAAACAAACTATTGCAATTTAGCACCATTCTGTTGTAAGTTACGACCAGCAAGCCAACTGTCAAAAACATTCAGATTTAAAAAGACTATCACAATCAGATTTTCAACATTCTTCAAGTGCTCAGCGTTTGAGGGATGAAGAACCGCAGCCAAGAATGTGTCATCATCATAATTAAAAATATCATGATGAAAAAAGTTTTTAAAAAGACTCTTCATATAATACATAAACAAAAAAGGACCAAGCTTCATATCTTGAGTAACTCCCCAGTAATGATTTAATTTGTATTGCGGAATCTGTATAAATATAAAAATCAGTAAGACCTATATGGATATAGCGATCGAATAATACATAATAGAATCTTAAAATCCTTAAGATCCTGTAATAAGACAAATCTATCTACCGTACCAAAAGCTTTTGAAAGATCAGTTTTCCCAACATGGACACACTGCCTTGATCTAGTGCAGTTATAAAAACTCTGTAAAGAGTTAGAAGCCTTATACAGGGTGTAAACGGACGACGTTTCACAAATCTAAGGATATGTAGAGGATGAAACTCTGAGCAAAAAAGTCTAGTCGCGTTTTTCGATCTGAGGCTCCGTTAAAAAGTTATAGCGCTAAGTTAAAAATTGCTCAGCGTCTGCACCAAGATAGATTTCCGGAAGTGACGTCACGAAACTTTAAAGCGCTATCACGCTATTTTTTCGAATCTAGTATTTAGAAAATGTAAACGAGCTAACTTCTTTTGTTTCTCATCATTTCCGATCGAATGACATTTCACATGCCATATGTTGCCATATGAAAACATTAATATTTCTAAAGACCACGTGACTGATACCCCCACAACTCCGATCCTAACGGGACAAGTGGCTCAAACTTAATAGTAATGTATAACTTGCCTAGAGGAGTCTGCATACTGAATTTCATTCCTTTTTACCATAAAGACCAGATGGTCCTCTCTAACTCTCATCCTTGTAACCATAATCATAGAAGGGATTGGACATGTCGTAACTCAGACACCAGCAAGCCAATCAAAACCAACCTAAATAGTGAAGTTACAATCCGAATTTCAACCTTCTACATCAAAAATGCAGAAATTATGAAGAGAACAGACGGACATTGTAAAACCAATAAGTAGCGCTATTCCTCTGATACTTAATAACGCAATAGGTTATAATATAGGGTGATTCAAATGTTACTGTGCAGTGGCTGTAAATGGTATTTAATGGAAATAGATGCTGGAAATCCCCACCACAGGCCTCACGACATCGGTTAACGCCTGCGTGTTGTGAAACACTGCTCAATATGGCTGGTGAGATCTGCTGAACTTCAGTGGTGATTTCCTCCTTCAGCTCAGGCAAGGTGTACACGTTTCCATGCACTATTGCACAGTAACTTTTGAATTACCATGTACATGCAGAATATTATGGAACTTACACGCAAATGGAGCTTCTTTAATCTTCATTTGTCTACAGGGTA
>JAHWFO010084942.1:40574-52435 GCA_023313115.1 Rhysida immarginata
GGGGGGATGCCAAAACGTCAGATTTTACAGAATTTGAGTCGAGCAATCATTGAACAAAAATAACGCAGAATGCAAGGCAATGAAGAAGAAAATGGCGATAGATCCATTTGTCCAAAATGAAGCTAATTCCACATATGTGCATTTCGATTGTCATGCAACTTTCGTTCAGTATTAGACACAGTGTTAAATTTACAGGTTTTTAATATAATAGGGGATTGATTGGTCACTGATTGGTTACAAAGATAGGGCTAATTGGTCAAAAGAAGTGGGATTACACAACATTTTCCTCGATAGTTTCAATCAAAGTCTGACTCGGATTGCCTTTACGGCGATTACCCTCGGATTGCCTTTACGGACTTAAAGGAATTAACTAGGAGTAGTAGCCTAATGTCCAATCCGTACCTTCCAGTTGGGGTAGCCTGTTAGTAATCATGCCTTGTGCATGGTGAACGGACGCGGATGGGCTTCCTCCAACATGGACTGGGCCAACGCGGAGGATCTAGGCCCACTACTCTCTAAACTCTTAACATGATTACCTGTCAAAATCAGCCACGGCCCTCAGTTCCCAGCAATCAGATTGTTACGGTGACAACCAGCAAGACATGAAGACAGAGGGTACTAAAAATATCCAGTTCGGACCTGGCCACCACAAGAAACTGACCCTGGCTACTTATAACGGACGTTCCCTTTCCTCCGAGAGTCGTCTGCAAGAACTAGAAGAAGAACTAGATAGGACCAACTGGGATATCATTGGACTCTGCGAAGTAAGAAGAAAAGGTGAAGATAAAATTGAGCTGAACAGTGGGCACATACTATACCACAGAGGAACAACCGACGGAAGAGTTAGTGGTGTTGGATTCCTTATTCATAAGAAATCCAGTGGAAGGATCAAATCAAGAATTGAGCTTGATAGTGCCTACGACAGAATTGCAAGATTGGTCATCCAATTGTCGAGAAGATACAAGATACAGATCATACAGGTCTATGCACCAACCACAAGCTACTCTGACGAGGAAGTCGATGAATTTTGTGAATAAGTTAGATCTGAACCAAATTGGATCTGAACCAAACATTAACGCCCGTGTCGGAGAAAAAAAGAAAGGAGAAAATTTCATTGGTAGTCATTGATTTGGCACAAGAAATGAAAGAGGAAACAGGCTGGTGGAATTTGCAGAGTAAGACCAACTGTACGTCATGAATTCCTTTTTCAAGAAGAAACCTCAGCGTAAATGGACTTGGAAAAGCCCAAATGGAGCAGCTAGTGAAATAGATTACATTCTGGCAAATAGGAAGCACTTGATACAAGAACTGCACTGTTCTCAGGAAGCGACCCCAGAATGGTAAGATGCAAGCTTGTTCTAAACACGAGAACAGAAAGACGAAAACTTTTCAAGAACACAAAGAAGATTATCAACATTGCACGCCTACAGGAACGCAGAACGGAATTCCAGCTAGAATTGCGAAATTTGAAATCTTACAGAGCAGCATTCAGGAAAATGACATTACAGATGTTAACAGGACACTAACTAAACACTTAAAAGAAGCAGCGGAAGAAGTAGCTGGAAAACAAGTTACCAAACCACAGACGAAAATCACAGAAGAACGAGGAAATTAATGAAGAAACGAAAAGAAATGAAGCCATAAAGAGAAGATATAAAATCAGTAATGGGAGCTTTGCAAGACAATACGGAAACACATTATGGAAGATGTTCGGAAATTCAACTGCAATCTTGTCAAGAAGGCTGTTGAAGATAATACGAGTTTGAAAACTGCGAAGAGAAAGCTCTGCTTCGGAAGAAAGGGAATATTTGCACTCAAGAGTGCAAATGGCACAATCACGAAGAATGGAAATGAGATCGTCGACATTATGGGGGATTTCTACAATAAACTTTTACAAATGCGAGGATGATAATGCGTAAGAAGAGCAGATCAACTGACAGGAAAAGACGAAGTGTCACCGGTTACGGATGGCGAAGTTGACAAGGCTAATAAATCCATGAAGGAAAGGAAAGTGCCCCGGAGAAGATGGAATTGAGCTGATTAAGGAATCAGGAGAAGAATTCAACAAGTTATTGGCAGGGCTTGTCACTAAATGCCTTGAGACATCAGATGTAAAGTAGGAAGCATAAAAATTGGCAAAACTGCAGTATTTACATAATGTTAAAGTGCATATAAAATAATGACCTTACAACATGAAAAATCAGTGAATGGGTTCATTATAAACGTAGGTAGGGCAGGTATATCGCATTGAAGTCATATAACTAACACAAGGTTGTTGCAGAGTTAATTTACGGATAACATGAGCAATGGAGCAGCAGAATAGAAACACACTCCGAGTTCTTTGGGAAAGTGGCATCAGAAATAGACAGGAGGCCAGTGAAAGATCAGGTATACCTTTGAGGACATGTTACCGAATAATGAGGAAATTGGATTCAGGAGAAGACATCGAACGCAAGGCTGGATCAGGTAGACCCAAGATTGAACTCGACGCCGTATTGAACTCCCCGGACTTGAGCCCGATCGAAAACTAGTGGGGACTTAGTAAATGTACTCTTGCCAAACATGGCCCAACAGATTTCAATGACTGGAAACGTCTGGTAGAAGAAATGCGGGACAATATGTCGTTTGATCTGTGGTGTCGTTTTTCGATGGCATGCCCGGCAGATTGCAGGAGTGCTTGCAAAAACAAGGAGGGAAGATCAAGAAGTGATCTTGTAGCACACATTATTGTCAAATGTTGCCGGTACATAACGATACCTTACTTGTATGGATGTCATGTTTCCTTATATTAAAACGCTTGTTTTGGTTCTTGCCAATTTTTATGCTCCCTACTTTACCAGATGGTTGGAATAATGCAATGATGGTTCTGTTTTTCAAAAAAAAGGAGATAGAGAAAATATCCAAAATTATCGCCCTATCAGCCTTTTGTCAGTTTATAAGATCTTCAGTAAAGTCATGACAAACAGACTTGATTCAGCATTAGACTCGGCACAACCAAGAGCGGGCTTTCGAAGCGGATATAGCACAATCGACCACATTCAAGTTATCAGAGAAGTTATCGAACGCCACAACGAATATGAAATACCATTTTGCTTCGCCTTCATTGACTTTGAGAATGCTTTCGAGTCAGTGTTCACACCTGCTGTAGTGAAAGCTCTGGAAAGAACGGGAATAGCCGGAAGTTATATTAGTATTCTCCAGATTATTTTTAGTAAAGCGACTGCAACCATTCATTTGGATAAAGGAAAAGCAAAAATCAACTTTGAAAAAGGAGCAAGACAAGGAGACACCATCTCACCAAAGCTCTTCACAGTAGTTTTAGAGGAAGTCTTCAAGGAACTGAACTGGACAAAGAAAGGACTTAAAATAAACGGTGAATTCCTTAACCACCTTCTTTTCGCCGATGACATTATTATCACCATTAGTAGTCCTTCTGAAATGGAGGAAATGTTACAAGAACTAGAAGAGGCTAGCCTGCGTTTAGGACTGAAACTGAACACACAGAAGACAAAAGTAATGTTCAATTCATTTGTTCCAAAACAGAAGATCATGGCAGGCAGCATCGTGATTGAAGAAGTACAGGGCTACATTTACGTGGGACAAGAGATCATTATGGATGACAGCATTCTGAATGAAATCAACAGACGAATTAGAACAGCATGGAGTACTTTTGGCAAAAATAACGTTATCTTGAAAAGCAGCATGCCGCTTAACTTGAAACGAAAAGTTTTCAGCAGTGTGTTTTACCAACACTCACCTATAGAGTTGAAACATGGACTTTATCGAGGAGGACAACACGAAGACTACAGACAACACAGAGAAACATGGAATGATGGGAATTACAAGAAGAGATCGAAAACGCAACAGCTGAATAAAAAGCCAAACGAAGGTGATTGGCGTCATCGAACGGATCAAACATTTTAAATGGCAATGGGGTGGTCACATCGCCAGAAGACAAGACATGAGATGGACTACAGACATTCTGGATTGGTACCCTCGAGACCTTAAATGCCCAAGAGGACGACCCCATGCAAGATGGCTAGACGAAATAAGGAAGGTGGCTGGCTTCAACTGGAAATCTAAAGCTTCAGACAGAGAAGAATGGAAGCGCTTAGAGAAGACCTTCATCCCAGGCCTGCTTCATCCAGCAGTGGATTGCAAATGGTTGACTATGATGATGATGATGAATTACTATTAAACTAGTTGTTACCTGCGGATTCGCCCGCCCGCGCCATCTGTTGAGGGGAATTACAAAGAAAACCCCAGAAAGTGGGGCAGGGGCTGATTTTTGGCGATAGAGCAGGTCCTTTATTGATAAGCCTGCCCTGAAAATTTCAAGTCGCTAGCTCAAATCGTCTAGGAGGAGATAGAATTACAAATAAATAAATAAATAAATAAATAAATAAATAAATAAATAAATAAATAAATACACGCAAGAGTTTTAGTATATAGATAGCGATAATTTACAATTAAAAATTGTTTTAAGCGTATGCGTAGTGATATGATAGAAACTGTATTTACATTCATCCGCAAAAATTAGTTTCCGTGCTTTTAAGCTGTTCTATTATTCTACAGGGTGATTCAGTCAATTTCTGATCATTTCAGTACTATGATTTATTGACCCATTAATGTTTACAAACTTAGCATTTCAGTATGATATTTTAGGAAGTTCGGAGTTTTTATTCCCGTGGGAAAAGTCTTGATGAAATGCTCAATGTGGCCACCACGAACGTTTTGAACTGCTCGCAGTAGAATGGTGAAGTTGTACATAACTCTATCCAGGATTTCTGCATCCACAAGGGTGCAGCAGTCGACGATGCTTTGTCGCAGCTGGTCTAGGGTTCTTGGTGCTGTAGTGAACACACTGTCTTTAAGGAACCCCCAGAGATAAAAATTACATGGGTTTAGGTCAGGACTCGTAGGGGGCCAAAGAAAGCTACCCCCGAATCGATCTGGAAACCTGTTTGAAATGACACGATTTTCGAATTTCTGATTGAGAAAGTCTAGCACTTCATTAGTGGTCTGAGGCCTAGCCCCATCCTGTTGAAACCATTGATGTCGAAGCGGTATACGCCTCCTTCGCAGCTCGGGGATGAAGAAGGTTTCCAACATGTTAAGGTAAGCCTGTGACGTTACGGTGCCCTCAAAAAAGAACGGACCAACGATGCCTCTTTTGGAAATCGCGCACCAAGCCATAACCTTTCGTGGATGAAGAGGTGACTTATGGATCTCATGAGGGTGCTGGGAACCCCAAAAACGAACGTTGTGTTTATTAACGTCACCTGACAGATGGTAGAAGGCCTCATCTGACACCCACAGGTTGTCCACAATGTCCTGATTGGCTTCCATTTCTGCTCCAAACTCCAGCGCAAATTGTTGTCGCTTCTGTCTTATACGGGAGCAGGTGTAAATCCTTTCTCAAAATTCGCCACGTCGTGGTATACGACAGCCCTTCTTCAATGGATAGACGGCGAACAGATTTTTTGGTAGGGGAATCGACCAACCTTGTGCGAACATTTTCGACAACTTCGGCCGTTCAAACACGAAATTCGCTCCCGCATTTTTTCTTGCCTTTAACACATCCAGTGGCACGAAATTGCTTGACAAAATCCATGATTGCTTGCCTGCCTGGTGCGTCTCGACACTTATACTCCTTCCGGAACTTTCTTTGCACGCTTACAGGTGATTTTGTCTCGAAATACCATTCGACAACCTTGCATTTCTGCTCTGTTGATAAAGCGGGCGCCATTTTTCAACAATACGATTTTCATGCAGCGCCGTTGCAACAATACAAACTCCAACTATTTAGAAATTCGATATGGCGCTCATATTTTTTCAATTGTTTATCCCTAATGCACGTCATTCGAGTGAAATGGTCAGAAATTGACTGAATCATCCTGTATTTGTGCTCTAACGATTTTTTTTATTTATTTTGCAATTAAAGAGATGGAGATTAATAATAAGATGGGTTGTTTACCGTCAAATTTTGACGGGATCCATCCAGTTTAACATTTAAGTTTTATATGTATACAGCACGGTCTATTTATTTCTATAGACCGTGGTATACCACGGGCTTCTAGTGTGGTAGTTTTTTAGGAGGCCGTGGGTATACCAACACCTCCTAAAAAGAATGCCTGTGCACTGAAAATTCATACACTGTTACATGATCATAAGAAGTCATTTAGGGCTTATTATTGGTAGAAATACGATTAACAATGTCCTTTTATGATTATGTAACAATGTATGAATTTTCAGTGCACAGGCTTTCTTTTTAGGAGATGTTGGGTATACAGTGGAATCATGACATAATGACTGCCTGTATTGTTGTTTATTGTTATCATTGTTAATTGTTTATGTAATTGTTGTTAATTTGATCATCAATACCATTGATATCTAATACTACTGGATGACTGACTTAATAGCGAATGTTTCTGGCAAAAAAATACCAAGTCCTCTAAGATTATCGAGTAGTTGTGTCATGTCTGTCCAATACCAACGATAAGCTATGTATGCTAATTTTACGAACTTTGGAAATTTTTCTTTATATAATTTTAATTGAAAAATAAGATAAAATATGCTACGTGGAGAAAATTATGCATTTTTTTTAGAATTTCACTGAATCTTATTGCAATCGCGTCCTCAAAAGTCATCGGTTAGTTGTGTCAGATAACAATGGCCAATTTCAGGCAGAATCTTTTTCATGCAAACTCGCCATGAGTTTGCCATCCTGTAGTATTAGATATCAATCATCAATACTAGCAAAGTTGTTGATTGTGACGTCATTGTGGAGAGGATTGCTTGATTTGCCAGCATAGCAATTTTGAATTGTAGATTACCACTAATTAATAGTAATTATGGACACAAAAACTAACTTTGACAACTCTACAGACTAAGATATTTCATTTAAGGCCAATGAAGTTTAGAGATGCAGTAGTTTTCTCCAACGAGCTGTCGAAAGAATCACCTTTGGAACTTAAATATACACATGGCGGAAGAATGGAGCTACTTATTGATTTTACTATCCCCGTCTGTCCACTTCATAATTTCTACATTTTAACATGATAATGTTTTAAGGTTGGGTATCATTCTACGAAAAACATGATGCAAAAACCGACACCAAAAAGCGTTACGGAAATAGTTTCACATTCTTGTTGCACGTTTAAGCATTATTGGCGCTGGCTTGAAGCTCACGCCGGAACTGAAAAGTCACCTGACCATTGTCTTCTGTGGCTAAGGTCAAAAATTCTCACCGGTGAGAAGAGTTGGCTTTTGGTCGGTCAGAAATCCCGTGAGAAAACTGTGAGGTCATTTTAATGCGGTCAGAAACACCAGTTAGCGCTGCTATGCCTCACCGGTTAAAGCTCTAGATTAGGAAAGTACGGCAAACCTTTTCCGCGCCGCCCGCAGTTGCTGATTGGTAGAACGGCTGTCACGTGAGTTTGTCAGCCATTGTTGGCCCAAACGCAGCGATAGATACCATTGAAATGCATGTGGAAGATACAATTTAGATTAAATTTTTAACGAAATATTCGTTGATTGATCCTAAATTTGAATCCGAATAAGCAAAATTTTAGAATCCTTCAATCTATGCTCCTTGGAGTGTAATAAATTCGTTAAAATATCTGAAGAAGTAATAAGAAGCAAGTACGTTTATATTATAACTTCACCGAATGTTATAGAAATGTTGCATTGTGCAATTCTCAGAAAATATGATTTTTTGTTGAATATAGTTCTTTTTAAGAAAATACAATTCAATATAACAAGGTTAAACAGTCTGTGAAATGTGGAGGCAAAACTTGAAATAAAACGTCCATGTTATTTTCATCTTATTTTAGCAAAGTTAATTATCACTCATCATTAAACTTGAATATAAAATATGAAATTGAATAACGAAAATTTGCTAGTTGGGTGAAAAAAAATATAGAAAATTTTAACTATAAGTTTTGTATAGATTTTTTACGTCAATATTATAAACCTCCATAAATGAATAAATTTCAAAATACATTGCATGTGTAGTTATTTTTTTGTAATTTTTTTTGTAATCAAACGGTTAGTTTTTCCAAATTATAATTTTTAAAATTTTCTATCAAAATATAATTATCAAAGTAATTTTTATATTTAAATCAAAAACTTAAATTTAATAGTTCTTATTTTATTAAATTACATTTTATATTTTTATAATTATAATTATACTTTTTTTTAATAATTTAATAATTTTTATAATTTAATAAAATTAAAATTGGTAAAGTGAAATTTTTGATATAAATATAAAAATTAATTTCATAAAAGTTTATTAAATTATATTTTAATAAATTTTTATAGAATTATATTTTGATAAATAAAATTACAAAAACTACACACAATGTTTTTTAAAATTTATTAATTACATGTAAATCGTTTATTAAGGATAAATAAATAAAGTGAAAATAAACTAAAAACTGAATCTGGTTATCATTATTTATATGTAAAAAATTGTAATTGAAAACAAAATTTAAAGAAAAATCAATAGTTACAGAATTTACTGCTTGCCAGTTATATTTCCAGACGATAATAATAAGAAAATTTGCGAAAAGGATGCATTTAAGACGAATTTTAGAGGAAGCGTAACTCACTTCATAGGGCCATTTGGGCCAACAATGGCGGATTTGGTAGCAGACGACGAAGTTTGCCGTACTTTCTTAATCTAGAGCTTTATCACCGGTTAGTCTAACCGTCCTCACCGAGAAAAAGACGGTTAGCCCAGTGAGAAATTACGTCATCGTTCTCTCACCGGTGAGGGTTTTTGACACAGCCTGTGCAACAATTTTTATTTAAATCTTTACTACCGAGATATTATAAAACATATTGAACGTGTGATGACAGATAGCGCCACTATACTTCGTGTCTTAACTAGCCAATTCGTGTAATGGTCTAACGTTTTGCTTTCAGTGTTTTGAATGAAGACTAATGAATCCTAGTCTACTGGAATAAACTCTTTTCCATTACAATAAAATAATTTATTACTCACATTTTTAATTCATAATTTATTATTTTGAAACATCTAGATTTTTTGAAGTCTTCATCTTATTTCTTCTAATTTATGCGCTTGCTGAATTTCTATGTGCTGGAAGCGCTTAATTTATTTCCACAGATTCATTCCTCTCTATAGTTAAGAATAATGTTCCGACTCAAAAAAGCGTTACGGATGATGCAATAATTATTGCGGATAATGCAATAATTTAAATTTTTCATCATAGAAAATACACTCGTTTTGTGATTTTAGATACTGTGAAAAACTTGCACGTGCCATGTTTGTGGTCCCACATTCGATTGTAAGCACAGACGCGAGTAAGGAGAGGCACCTTAAGCATAGATGCTGTGTTTACTCGATACCAGTACTTATATATTTCTACTTCATTTATTATAAGCCCTTATTCCGTATAACCGGTGCAATGCCCTTATTCCGTAAATGATTCTGTAAACTCGTCCATTGATAAATAAATAAAAGTTTTATGTACTGTATAAAATATTTATTTGTTAGAATATAGGAGGTCAACAAACTGTGGATATAATACACTAATAAATAACAAGAAAATAATCGAAAGTGTACGAAAGTAGCGGAAGCCCTGAGATCATCTATTTTTACCATTTTATCTCACTTTTTTAACCTCCCCTCCTCAATTTTTTAAATCGAAAAATTGATTTTCTCGAACGTAGTATTTAGAATATGTAAAAGAGCTATATCTTCTTTCGTTTTTCATTATTTTCCGTTCGAATGATACATCACATGCCTTATGTTGCCATAGTTCTAAAGACCAAGCAACTGCCACCCCCATAATTCCGACCCCATTGGGACAATTTGGTCCAGACGTCATAATAATGGAGATCTTGCTTAGAGGAATCTGTATACCGAATTTCACTCCTTTATATGCATAAATACACGTAGACCTTTTGGTCTTCTTTAATTTCCACCCCTGAAACTTCAGTGATCTAATCAAATCCAAACTAAATAGTGAAGGTACACATGCCCATAGTAAGCTGCATTCCAAATTTCAACCTTCTACTCAAAAAATGCGGAAATTATGAAGGGGACGGACAGACGGACATTGTGAAACCAATCAGTAGCTCCATTCTTCCGCTACTTAATAAAGCGAATACACATTTCCACCAAATTTTGTTTACTGTAAGTTAGTATGTACATTTCGGGAACGAAGTCCCCTTCTTCAGCTACAACGTAGTGTAAAACTCTGCGTTGTAGCTGAAGAAGTGGACTTCGCCCCCGAAATGTACATACAGGGGTTGGACAAAAATATGGAAACACCTCGGAAAATGCATGTCTGAAGTAAAATGCAAATTTTATGCAAATTTGAGTGATGTGCTGCTATCACCCCTATTTAGTATTGGCAATAAACCTTCAGCAAGTATAGATGAAGGAAGGATGCCACTTTTCCACAAAAGAATTTTAATAATCTTCATAAATGTATACACAGATCATAAGGTCAGCGTGGACGGAAAAATGTGTTGGATGATCGAGACAAACGAACACTGCATAGGATTTTGGTACGTAATAAGAAGACTACAGCTGCAAAAGTTACTGCAGAACTGAATGCCACCCTCACAAACCCTGTCAGCACCAAAACAGTTCGAAGGGAACTCCACAAACAGGGTATTTCTGGACGTGCTGCAATCCCAAAGGCACTGATCACTGATCGCAATGCTAAAATCCGAAGAGAGTGGTGCCATGTTCATAAAACCTGGTCTTTGGAGCAATGGAAAAGGGTTATATGGTCGGATGAGTCTTCGTTCACACTATTTCCAACTGATGGCCGAGTTTACGTCTGGAGAACACCAAAGCAAGCTTATGATCAAGATTGTTTGCAGCCAACAGTAAAACATGGTGGAGGTTCAGTCATGGTTTGGGCAGCAATATCGTGGTATTCTGTCGGCCCTATCGTTACCCTGCAAGGCCACATCACTGCCAAGGACTATCTCAACGTTTTATGTGACCAGGTTCATCCGATGGTGCAAACTTTGTTCCCCAAAGGTGATGCCTTTTACCAAGATGATAAGGCGCCGGTTCACACAGCTCGCATTGTCCAGGACTGGTTTTCTCAGCATGAGGGTGAAGTGTCACATCTGCCATGGCCCCCACAATCACCAGATATTAATATTATTGAGCCTTTGTGATCTGATTTGGAAAGAAACTTGCGAGCATGCTATCCACCTCCATCAGCATTGAAGGAACTTGCCATTGTTTTGCATGAACAAGATTCCCTTACAAATCATACAGGATCTGTTTGTCTATTCCAAGGAGGCTCCAAGCTGTTCTACAAGTCAAGGGTTATCCAACTCCATATTAAAGGTGTAAATATGTTTTTTGTTAGGTGTTTCCATATTTTTGTCCAACCCCTGTACTTACTTACAGTAAAAAATTTTGTGGAACTGTGTATTCGCTTTATTATTTATTGGTATTTATTTGCTTGTTGTATCTAAAAGCATTATCATGATTCAATGCTTCGGACAAATGCAGAATATAGCTTACTATGGGCATGTCCACCTTCACTATTTAATTTGGTTTTGATTTTGGTTGATGCACCGGGGTCGAAATTCCGGGGGTGGGAGTTATAGGGGCAAAAGAACTCTATGGTATTTAGGTATGTAAGAGAGTGGGATTCAGTCTCCAGATTCCTCTAGGAAAGATCTACATTACTATGAACTACCCAAATTATTCCAGTGGGATCGGAGTATTGGTTTTAGAACTATGGCAACATATAGCATGTGATATGTCATTCGATCGGAAATGATGAGAAAGGAAAGAAGATTTTACATTTTCTACATACTACCTTCGAGAAAATCAATTTTTTGATTAAAAAACTTGGAAG
>JAHWFO010084942.1:52535-75762 GCA_023313115.1 Rhysida immarginata
ATTAATTTCTTGTTAAGAAATGTATAAATGTATTTCTGCTTCACAGCTAAAGCTCCTCCTTGGAATGTTTACAAGAATTTTATTTAATTTACCAAAAGGAATTAAGTAATAAACTAGATGGAACACGCCAAAATTTGACGGCAAACAATTGTGTGGTTTCATAAACAATCATAAGCAATTCTCTCCACAAAGACGTCACAATCAAGACTTTGCTAGCATTGATGATCAAATTAACAACAATTACATACAACAATTAACGACGATAACAATGATCAATGCGCATGTACAAAAGTGCCGATTTTGCTCTTAAAAAAGTGCAAAAGTTTTAATTCTACAGGGTGGTCTATTTAAGTGCAGACATGGAAATATCTCGAAAAAATGTCCAAAATCAAAAGTGAATTATTTCGCGGGAAAAATTCATTAGTCAAAAAAATTAGCCCCCCTCCCTTGTGAAACACGCATAGGACTGCTGCCTCCAAGACTTTGCTTGTGTACCAAAAAATTTTGAATTTTTGAAATTCTGACTTCGGATTCTTAAAGACCATGAAAAAGTAGAATAGGAATGTCTGCAAGACCCTCCCTCTATCTCTTTGTCTTCATCGATAAAATTGGGTTCAGGACTTTAAAAGTTTCACACTTTCAGGACCTCTATCTTCTAAGCGGTTGGATCAATGAAAAAAATACCAAGTATAAAACATTTCTCGAATATTGTGTGCAATCTGAATATACCATTGTGTGCAATCTGAATATACTATTAAAGATTTCAAAGTTCCCCCCCCCCCCTCACAAAGGGGGCGGGGGCTAATTTTTTGGCTAATGAATTTCCCCCGCGAAGTAATTCACTTTTTGATTTTGGACATTTTTTCGTACAATGCTTTGTGATCGAGATATTTCCATGTCTACACTTAAAATGGACTACCGTGTATAGGATATTTGACTTAAACAATGCTTATAGTATTGTCATCCATTCAAAGTAAATAATTAGCGAAATATTGTTGAACCAGTTCATTGTTCATAAAATATTTTCATTCAAATATGATGCGAACAGCCATATATGCAAAAAGTCATTTAACCAATTGTTATAAAAAAAGATGTCAAGGCACAGTTTAAGGAGTGTTATTCATTTCATCCGGTTCTACTGTTTGCCGTTTCGGAGGAGTTATCTGCACAGAATTGATCATATACGTTGCAAAATTTCAACGTATCTTCTCGAGTCATGAGTTTTTAAGTCGATTTCAGTAAAATAAAATTTATGTGCTGGGATGGACGAAAATATAGGCCACCAATCTTAGATAATGGTCGGCTAAATATATGTGGGGCATTATTTTAAAGAAATCCATTCATAATTTTCTGATTTGAGTTTCTTTTAACCAATGTGTAGATGTTTTTATTCAATTATTTTTTTTAACCTACTCAATCTCTACGTAAATACAGTAAAGTATTACAGCAAAGCATCACTAATCCTAGCAAATTAGAGCTTGAAGCTATTTGGAGTAACATAGGTTTAGATTAACCAAAAATCATTTCTCATGTATTTCTTTATGCTGATATTCCAAATCATGCAATTTCAAGTCGATTTCAGTTACATCATAAGAGCGCTTCATTTGCCGAGCTTAATCAAGCAGATATAGCCAGCACTACCGCTACACCTTGTGCGCTGCTAGTTGCAACAAGAGAGACGGAGATGATTGCTGCGTTTATAATAACAAGGTAAATGTTAAGGGGAGGAACAAAAATTAAATATGCGACGTGACTACAATTATTCCATAATTAAGCATTCGATGGTCTTGTGCTGGCGGCGACTCAGGTGGGTTGAGCTGCGCGTGGGCGTAAGGTCGATTTCGGGCCGCGAGCAAAAAAAAAACAAAACACAAAATATCCCTAAGAAAATGTTTGTACGTAAAAATCAATTGTTTCTTAAATAATTTCAGCAGCGCTGCTGTGTATAAAAATTATTCAATTGTTCATTTTTTTGTGCTTTTGTTTAGATTACTTTCTAAAGTAAAGCTATGCGGATCAACAGGATTCCGCATGAAACAAAAGGATTTAACAGAGAGGAGAGAGAGTGAGGCGTGTAATAGGTTTCTTGTTTACTTTCATGGGCGCCTAACAATACGGAAATAGTCAATGGAATCATTGTCATCATCATCATCATCGCCAGCATCAACGGCGCATGTCATTGTAGCGCGGGCGCGTGTGCTCGAGGGAGGAGGGTGTCGGGCTTCCTGTAGAGTCGCGAACGGATTGGTCGAGGTCAACGCTGGTCAACTTTTAAATATCGTACTTCCGGTAACCGCATCCCAGTCGTTAAAACGGCGCTGCTGCTGCTGATCATCATTGAGCGAGTAGAGCAACCGGCAACAGCACGACGAAGTGGCGGGCGGGCTTTGCTTGCTGAGGGGGATCGAAGAGAAATGAAGGATTCTGGCATTAGTCCGAGTAGTAGTCATCATGGTAGCGTTTACGAAGGCAGGAGATAGTCTTAAGAGCACGGACAAGGATGAAGGGACTTTTATGTATCGGGAATTACAGGAAGAAGAAGATATTATCGTGACATGCATCAAGAGCAATGGGAGTGTGGACGATAGCTCGACGACCATCTCTAGGCCTAGCCTGACGGAGGTCTCCATCTACCACAGCGAGCACACGGCGGAGGAGAAGAGCAGCAACTGCACGACCGTCCTGTCAACTTTTCTCCTTGTCATGTTGATATGCTTGCTGCTCATCGTCGGCCGTGACTACGTTCGCAACACGCTCCTCTGGCTTGAGGACCAGGAAGAGTGGATCGTGTTTGTGCTTTTCGTCGCTCTCTTCACCCTCGTCTCGTTCCCGTTTACCTGGGGCTACATACTGCTCAATGTGGCCTGCGGTTATCTCGAGGGGCTTATTCTCGGCATCGTCGTTGTCGTCGTCGCCGTCATCGTCGGCGTCCTCGTCGCCCACGTTATCATCAAGAAGTTTCTCAGCGAATTTCTAAAGACTAAACTGATGAGTAACGAAAGCATCCGGGCGACGCTCGCCGTCGTCGGCGGGCCGCACGCCTTCAGGGTGGTCGCCTTCACCCGGCTCACGCCTATTCCCTTCGGTCTACAGAATGCTATTTTTGCGGTAAGTTCAATGCCATTTCTCCCTTCTCGCTTGCTCTTTCGCCTTCCGCGCTCGATGACCGGCCGCTCTCATTCAGCTTCAGCTAAATCACTCTTCTATATTTTAACGTCTTAAACACAAAATAACTAAATGGTTTGCGTTAGCTAGGGACGCTAAAATAGAGTAGGGGTGATCGAACTGAAGCGCCATGAAAACGACCAGTTTCTGAACACCGATTCAGCAGTTGTTTGGGACGCTAAAATAGAGTAGAGTGATCGAACTGAAGCTGAATGAGAGCAGCCGGTTATTGAGCGTGGATCAAGCATTCAGCTACTTTAAGTTTACTTCGGCTATATTTAGTTATTTGTTTATAATATAGCCCCTCGAACTGCCCATTACTCGCTTTAGATAACTTAATATACCTTAACGATCGGCCAGTTATCATTCGATAGCGGGACATTAAACGCCCAATTGAAAATCGCCGTTCATACATTAATTGAAGGTAAATTCTAGAATTAAACTCTAACGTCATCTCTCATGAAGATGACGATCATTCCCGCCAAAAGTGTTAATTAAGAGTTAAAAACGTAAAACATCGTCCGACGCTAAATTCCAAGTAATCGACGATTTAGCGAACTCTTTACCTCTCCACTAACCTTCATCCTCCCATCCCTCCAAGCCATAATGCGCTAAAGGCCAAATACCAATACACCGAAACCTGCGTACGCTGCTTAATGACCGATATGCGACATTATCATTTATTAATGCTTTGAATATCACATACATCATCATGTTACCTCCCTTAGACGGTTATACTTGTATATTAAGAACTATTAAGCATATTACTAACACAGGTGAAACCTTTTTATGACACGCTTAATGCCATCGAGTCATTCCAAAACATACAGCTGTAGCAATACAGTCATAACATTACAAGCATAATACAATGATATGTTGTAATATTTCATCAGTGAATTTGGCATATTGTAATATCGCTCTTATTACTTTAAGGTTTGATAGAATGAATGAAATTTTTATGGTAACTGACTGGTGGTCCGCTTTAAGATAGTGATTTGTGAGAGGATTGTGATTCTGCATAGACCTTCAGAGAGGTTAATACATATAAAACAGTGTGCGTTTTTCATTTTATTTGTATCATAAAATATAATAAATCAAAACATTAGTTTTCTTCCCGAAAAATGTTTTGCTCTGATCTGAAATGAGGTGAGCATTGAGAGCGGAACATGAAAATTATCATGCATGGTAATTTAAAGTCACACTCTAAAAATTACATGAATAACGCTTAACAATTAATCAGAGTGTAAAATAATCATAATTAATGATGTTGTATCACTGAAATGAAAATTTGCTGTAAGCATTGCTGGGAAGCATACAGGAGTCATTTGAACTGAGTGAATTTTTCCTCAATAGTTTCAACATTTTTTGCACTTGTAGACCCATTTATTATAGTAAAAATATATATGAAAAAGAATGAATGTAAAACTGTTTTTTTGGAGACAAGTGAACCCAAAGATTCCTGGTTCAATCCTGCCCTAGATTTTCTCTCCTATTTTCATTTACAACAATAATAAAAGCTAGAGAAAATATTGAAATTTAATTAATAAAAGCATTCTCATAAATTATTGTAGAACTTCACTCATCAACTCTGTAATCTGAAATCTAGGTTAATCAGAACTGCAAATAAAACACCACCACAACAACAACAACCTCATAACCCCTTAATCCTCCTGGGAGGGTAAGCAGCATAAAGACAGAAAACTTTTAACTGGCTTCAATTAAACAATTTCTCACAACCTTGTCTTTACATACAATTTCTGCTTTCTCCACTGATATTCTTTTCTTCATTCAAGTTTACCTTTTATTCAAACTTTCAAAACTATTACTCCACACATATCTTTTGCATTATCATTCACAACACTCACAGCCGCCACATCTCTTATAACTATTTAAACTCCACAGCACCCAAATGTTTGTTTCTCCTGCAACACTAGTGTTTCCCTTCCATATGTCTCTAAAAACACTTCAGTCCATTAACTGTAATAATGGAGTTACATTAGGATGCAAGAAACACTGATTTTGAACTTAACTACTCCTGTATTGTTTTAATCTCACATGGGATATATTAAAGGAATATCAGTATAAAGAAATACACGGGAAATTAGTTTTTGGATAATCTATATGTGTTACTCCAAGCAGGTTCAAGCTTTAATTAGCCAGGATTAGTGAGGCTTTACTGTAATACTATACTGTACTTACATAAATTTTGTGTACATTAAAAAGACAAATTATTGATGAAATAAAGGCAGCTTTTTGAATAAAAACTGCAATCAAACATCTACACACATTAATAAAAACTCAAATCAAAAATTTATGAATGGATATCTCTAAAAATAATTCCCTGTGTATTTTTTAGCCGACCACCCTCTAATAAAGGCAGTGGTTTATGTATTCCTCTACCCCACTCAAAACTTTTTTTCAATAAAATTGACTTAAATCTCATGATTTGGGAAGATATGTTGAAATTTTGCAAAAAAAAACAAAACAAAACATTCCACCTGTACATATGTGACCGATTTTGTGCAGCTAACTCCTCTGAAAAATCAATAAGCATAATCAAATGAAATTAATACACACTTCCAGGGTTCCTTAAACTGTTCCTTGAGGTATTTTTTTATGATCATTGATTGATTAACTAAAATAAAGAAATGGCTTTAACATTCATACTAGCAAGCAAAAATCAATAAAATCAACATGTACTGAACTCTTCTCATTGAGACGAGTAATTTTTGAAAATAAATTGTTTTGCTCTGATGAGCTATTATATAGTAATTAACGTTTTAATTAATCCCCCCCCCCTTCCAATAGGTCACCCTTCCCTCAAACTGAAAAATTTCATGATTTGTGAAGATATGTTGAAATTTTGTGAAAACATTGCTGTCTATGTGTATTACCATATAATCATGCATTGCCCTCTCTATGATTATGGTATTGCATATGTTCGTATGTGACCAAATGTCATCTGCTAACTCCTCTGGAACGGACTCTCATGAAGATGAATAATTTTATAGAGAAATTGATGGGAGATATTGAAGTGTTTATTTTTACAAAATGATTAAAAATTTGGCACTGCAAAATTGGACCTAGGAGTATGCAAAAAGAATTAACTTTACGTCATAGTGAGGGAATGTGGTGGCAAGTTTACTATTCCACCATTTTAATTTATTTTTTGAGAAACTTTTTTCAATTGAATAAAGAATTCTTACAAAATTGTAAAAGATATTCATAAATTATTTGAGTTTTGTTTTTAAACACACATTTAAAAATGAGTATTTATGTCTATGCGAAATTAAAAAAACAACAGATATTGGAAATTAAAAAAAAAAAATTCCAAAACAAACTCTGCTGTCACAAAGAACTTCACTTTATAACGTCTGGATCTGAGCAAGAATATGGTTGTGTTTGAAATCATTTGTTTTCTTTTGCTGACAACTGAGATTTAATTTGCTATATGGACTCGATGAACGACCAATTCTCTACTGAAATTGCATGTCATAAGCATTCTTCAGGCGCATTCTTTTTAGAAGAAATTGTAAGATTTTTATGACGTATCTGAAACTCGCTGTGACAGCTGAGTTTTTAGATTATATTAGCAATTTTTTATCCTTTATAGATCTTTTAAATAAAGACTTCATCTTATAGAAGTCTGTCCATAATTTACGATTATGACTGAGTTTTTATTTATTTCTTTATTTGTTTATTATATAAAATTATTGGAATGAAAAGGCTGAACTGAATAAAAAATGAACAATACCAAGTGATCACCAAATTGAGTTTTAATATAACATTGACATAAGTGAGAGCAAAAAAAAAAAAGTCAGTTTGTTATTTAAGGCTAACCTAGTGGAGTTATAGCTTTTTGCAATTGGTAAAATGTAGTTTGCAATTGAAAAAATAATCTTTTCAAATGAAAAAATGTAGTTTTCAAATGAAAAAATAATCTGTTCATTCCAAGTTAATGAAAAGATTTATTTTTTCATTTGAAAAGATTATTTTTTCAATTGCAAACTACATTTTACCAATTGCAAAACGCTGTAATACGTGCCATATATGATCCAAATGATCCTATTAATTTTTTTGAGTCTTGGTTAGCTACCAGTCGTAATGCTCGCTCTACTTACTTTTTACTATTTGAATTTAAGTACATTAAGATAACTTTTCATGTTTTCAAATCATTTTACTTATGTTTTTAAGTTGGAATGGACTACCATTAAATTTGTGTAGAAACATTTTTTAAGGGTTCAATTATTCTTAATATAACTGGCTTTAGAAAGGCAGTCAACCTTATTAAATCTCATCTTTTGCTCTTACAGAAAAGTTGATTTTATTAACCTCTGGGGCTGTAAATTAAAATAAATAAATAAACAAATAAATAAAATAAAAATAAAATATACAAAATGACTGGATTGTGAATATGATACAGTATAAGGAATAGCCTGACTCTAAAACAAGATCAATTCTGCAAATGGTCATTAATGTAGATAAGCCATTGAAGCTGTTTTAATACAGTTGAAAGCAATTCTTATTACTTGATTATATGCCACCTTTATGAGATGTAAATTGATCTTTGACTCATGTTATAATACAACTTCAGATATACAGGGTGACTAACGACCGGAAAAACCTGGAAAAGTCAGGGAATTTTACAAAATCAGCAAATAAAAACATGAAAAATGTCAATAACATTCTATCAAAATAGATTTTTTTTGCTGCTGATGGTCAGGAAAAATAACGTGATTGACCAGGGAAAAGTCGGGGAATTTTACAAAATCGTTTTGCTAGACCCCCTGGATATAATAGCAGTGTGAATTTCGGTATACAATAAGATCACTACAGACCTTTAAATAAGAATTTTTTGTGAAGGAGATCAACTATTATACAGGGTTATTCAATTTCCAAACACAGAATGAGGGCGTACCATTGTAAAGAGCAGGTTTCTAAGTTTTGAATTTTAGCCAACAGGACACTGCCACATTTTGCCCCTAAACATCAAAGAAAAATAGCGATCAACTCGGTGGTTCATGATTTTCTCGATCTAAGTGTTTAAGAGGAATTTTCATATCGCCTAGATGTGGCCTGTGCTGCAGATGGTGCAGGGTTCTCCCCAGACCCTTTTGAACGGGCCTGCTGCCTGGCTGATTTTGGTGACCACTTGGCTGAATACATGAAAAACTGCACAACACTGCATAATATTCTATTTGTTTTTAATTTTTGTCTGCCCAGCTATTGTATCTTTTCACCCACTTGATAAAATTTTCTGGGGAGAGCACTGTGATGGCCACATTGAATACTTGTAGGGCAGGAAATAAAACTTGAGTATCAGCCAGGTAGAGTAATTAAGTGTGACTTGATTGGAATTGTGTAGTACTTTTTCTGAATAAAATATAGGTCCATGAAATTGTTTCATTAGTTTTGAATAACCCTGTATTATCAATTTGACTATTGAATTGTAAGTTAAAATCTAACAAAAAAACCTAGAAGTTTACTAGTTTTAATATCTGTGACAGACTTTGAGATGATTATCTTTTTAAATTTATTAAATTTCAGTATTTTCTTGTTCTATTATTTTTTCTTTTTCTTGAGGTTCTAATATTGTCTATTCATCCTTTTTTATTATAATAAGTTTTTACCTTAGTATATTGAAATTTATTGTTGTAGACGTGTTTTTGTCATTATATTTATTTTTGAATTAACCAGTAAAAGGATGTCACATTAAGAATTTAATTATAATAAAAAAGTCATTCATGTAAATGGTTTTTTATAGTAATGAGCAAGTTATGTTATCAAGTCAATATGGAATTGTGACAATGAATTTGTTTTTCCATCTGAAAAATGAGATGGTTTTTTTTTTTTTTAAGTTGTGGTATTAGAATGTTATATCCTAATGAGCATTGCAATGGCACTTATCGCAGAAGGCATGAAGAAGGGAAGATTAAAAACATTAAAAGTATTATGTTCTTTTGATTAAAAATATTAAAAGAATAATTTGTTTAATTTAATGTTAGATTTTATTACATATTTTATTACTTTTGACGTCTTATACATGTTTTTCTAAGATATTGGAAAGATGTTTTTTATAAAAGATTTTATAGTGTTAGTTAGTCCACAACTTTTAAGCATTAATATTTTCAGACTGTGTTGCCATAGCAACACATAAAAATGGGAAAGTTATAACAGATAAAACAGTTTAAAGCTGTATAGAGGTTTGTTTTTTTTTTTAAACTTAATTTATTTTAATTCTGTTCACTGGATTAATTCGAAATTTGTACAAGTATTTTCAATATCATTTATTGATGTAGTTGTAACATATGATGAGATCATATAGCATTTGGAAGCAAATCAAACTCCATTGCAGAGAAATGTAGTTTTGCCAGAAAAACAAACTCCAAAAGAGAGAGGGAGGGGATCTTGACCGAATGGATTGATTTTCAATTCCTTTCCGCCTCTAACTTCAGGAGAAGTAATAGATTTTTTATTAGATCGATATACACTGGATAGTTAGCAATTTCTTTTGGATGACCCTTTGCAACTTGAAATTTTTAAATAAACTGTTATTGTTATAACAAAACCATATTGGAGTGATTGGTAGAAATTTTGGATTTTACTTTGCTCATGAGAATTCAAAACTTATGCCGTTATTTTCTGTCAATGTACATTTTAATTTACATATATTATTTGTATAATTAGTATGAAATTACTCAGAAATTATTCTTCCTTTACCAATTTTGCAGAACTGAAAGTGTTATTTTTGTATGGATATCTGTACTGTTGGTTCTGTGAATTTGAAATGTCTAATGTTAAATTGATGTAATTTGGTGAACAGTTTATCACCTATTCACCTATTCATAGGGGTGCCACTAGAGAGATATGGGGATAGCAGACCACACCATCAGAGGGAGTGATCCCACAATACGGTAGCTGTTATTTTTTTTTATTCAGTCATTAATTTTGTCAACTTTTCTGAAGGAAATTGTCAGGATTGAAGCTTGAATAATAATTTGAAAAATAATGATACATTAAAAATTTTATTTGATGTAATTGTGGAAATGATATCAGTTGAAAGTAAATTAGCAATAGGCATTGGTTCTTATGAATGTTTCACAAATCCATAACTTTGATAAGCAGAAAGTAAAAATTTTGGATTTAATAAAGAAGTTTATTAAACACTGAACTGATTGTGCATTTGTACCTGTTTTTTAAGCTATTTTTCATTCTTGTAAAATTTCACTTTGCACAAAAAACTATAAATACCGTACATTAAGGCTGTGCATATGAATTTGTAATTTAATTTAATTCAATTCAATTTAGTTCATTTATTGTGCTCACACTGCTAAATCAAGCCAACACGGAAGATTATTGAATGAGTAGAACAAGAGTTACAAGACATCAGAGATAAAAAGAAATAATAAATAAATAATAACAACACAGAGTAAATACAAAACATTAATTACTAACAAAAAAAATATAAAATGACAAGCATTAAATTCAATAAATGATAAACAATAAATACAACTGTAATCACAAACATTCCGCCGTCGGTAACAATGATGAGAGAATTAATTAAATAAATCAAAGACGTCAGGGTTCTCATTGTACAGATTTTGAATTGTGAACATTGTATCCTGATGAGTTTCTTCCTTAAGTTTAATAGGGGGCCAAAGTTTTATTGCGGGTTTCTTCAAAGTATGGGACAGTACTCGGATGAAAATGGATTTGAAAAGTTTGGAGCATCCACCTTCCCTATTAAAACATTCTTAAGAGAGGCAAGATCAGTCTTCAGTCAAATTAGAGAGTGCACACAGATATAAAGGTATATAAAAACTTGAGAATTTCTAACTCAGAAACAGGAGAAAGACGTCTTGTATCCTGTCCAGTTTACAAGATTGCAGATTTGAACCCCCATTCCATAGAACAAAGCAGTAGGACAAAATGGGTAAAACTAGACTCCGATAGAGTCAAATAAATGTAGAAAGGCACTGAAAATCAGCATCATTGCGCATAATGGTACCACGAGCTCTGTTAGCCTTCAGACAAATGGAGTCAGTATGTGAATTAAAGGAGAGTGTGTTGTCAGTGATTATGCCACAGGGCTTGGCGACCTGCACATTTCCACAAATAGAGGAGAACTCTAAAAAATTGGTCATTTTTGTCACAGTAAGAACAGAACATTTGATTGCATTAATTGCAAGATCAGTCTGCTCACACCAATGACATCTATAAATATCACACCAATTGCATCATACCTAAAAATACTTTGCTGAAGCAGGTGAACATTCTTAATACTAGCAAAGTTTCACGTTATCGGGCTACATCAATATATGGGAGTTTCTGATCACCTCGGGGAGATCATTGATGAAAATAAAAAATAAAGACCCTCGGACAGAACCATGTGGAATACCACAGTGAGGTCTATGGGGCAATGATAAATGATGTTGTATAAAAACAACACACTGTCAATCAAACAGAACAGAACGCATTCTCTTAATCAACGCCCATCAACAATCCCATACGCACACAATTTTTCAATTAGTAACTCATGATTGACAGTCAAACGCGTTTAGCCAATCAAAGTAGGCCTTACAAGTTGCTGGCAGTGCTCAAAAGCATCATGAGTATGAGTGGTGAGAGAAACAAGATTGCTGACAAAGGAACGCCGAGAATGAAACCATGTTGACATGCAAGAACATTACGAAGAACATGTTTTAGAAAATATGTATGAATAATGTTGTCAAAGACTTTAGCAGTAGATGGAAGCTTATACACTACCCTATCAAAAGTCATGGGATGCCTTCATTTTAATAGGAACACACTAAAAAATATACATATTTTATTATCTTGTTGGTCTACCTTTTGCTGCTATCACAGCTTCTACTCTCTGGGGCATACGGTCCACAAGTTTTTGATACGTTTCGACAGGTAATTTTCGCCATTCTGCCATAAGTGTCTTGGACAGTTCGGTCACGGATTTCGGGCGTTCTGCACATGCGTGCAATCTACATTCCAACACGTCCCACAGATGTTCGATGGGGTTCAGATTGGGGCTCTGTGCAGGCCAGTCAAGTTCTCAAAACCCTTTTTCATCAAACCATGTGCCTACAGTCCTTGCTTTATGGCAAGGTGCGTTATCGTGCTGAAACAGAAAAGGGCCATCGCCAAAGTGCTGCCAGAGATTTGGGAGTGCTGCGTTGTCCAGAATGTCTTGGTAATGCTCTGCGTTTAGATGTCCGTCCACAGAAACTATTGCACCCAACCCATACCATGAAAAGCACCCCCACACCGTCATTGACCCTCCGCCGAACTTTACCGTGGGCACAACACAGCTTGGCAGATAACGTTCGCCATATCCAAACCCATCCATCCGATTGCCAGATGGTGTAGCGGGACTCATCACTCCATTCAACTATTCGCCATTGATCCAGAGTCCGATGTCATCGCTCTTTGCACCATTGCAATCTCCTCGCTGCGTTGCTGGTGTTGATGTGAGGTTTGTGGGCTGCCGCTCTGCCATAAAAACCCATTGCATGCAGTTCCCTGTGAACAGTCAGAGTTGTTCCTGTCAACTCTATGAATGATCTTGTCAGTCCATCAAGCGATGTGTGACGGTTTGCAGTGACCACTTTACGAAGAGCCCTTTGGTCTCTGGCCGACATGATCTTGGGCCTTCCAGTCCTAGGTGGAACACTTGTGGGGCCTTTCTCTTTCCATGCCCGGATGACGTTGTGAATGGTCAATTTCGGGATGTTTAGGAGGGTTGACATCTCTCTAACAGTTTTGCCTGCGAGATGGCACCCAAAACTGTCTCTCTAACAGCATTCGCGCAAGCATCATCTAATAATAGCATACTCTCTGTTATGTAGTGCTGGGAAGAATGCCAACAGTGAAATTGCAAAGGAATGTATCATTTTCATGCAAATCAGGATTGTCCCATGACTTTTGTTAGTGTATATCGACCTATATCTAGCAATATTGGTCATTTTGGCAGAACCATTCTTTTAGGATAGAGACCAACTTGGAGACCTAAATCAAAGATGTGCCTAAGAGGAGTAATAATGGCACCTTGAGAATAAAAGCAGGAACCTTGTCGGAGAATTGCAAGACTTAGTCCGTAATCTGTTAATGCCATAGACGTAAACATGGCACAACATCCTTTTGAACAAAAAACTTATTTAATAAAATTTTCAGAAAAACGCAACTAAGTTTCTTAATTCGAGGAAATATTACTTCAAATATTAAACTAGTCATTTTTCTCTGAACAATTAACCAGCACTCGGCAATTTCTAGCTAGATCCCTGTTATCTTTTTAGACAATGTTGACAATTTTCAGTACTTACTGTTTCTTAATTCGGATATGTTAATTTTTTATTATTTTGTATATTAAATTAAAGATTTAATTTTTCCTCAATGTAAAATTTGTTCACCTATATAGTATTTATTTTACTAATGTTAATATTTTAGGTTTGAGTAGTCTTGAACTTTACTATAATTTTTACTCTGCTGTTTTACTGAAAGATAAAATTAACTCCGTTAACCTCGCTTTTGGACACCAGGTTTTTGGTGAGAAATCAAGGATAAGCTCCTTATTGCTACATAATTTTTTTTTAATGTGAAAACCATTTATTTTGCCTTAACAAATTGATTTGTTCTCCTTGCCACAGAGGATAGAGGATGTTTTCAAAAAGTATTTTATTATCCAAGAACTAGATTTAGAAAAATTCGAGACATTTCTTATTCGGACATCCTGATAATTCTTTTCAATTATTTTTCAATTTATATAGTACCAGTGAATTGCACTTTTGAGTCATTTAAGGTGGCTTTGAAAACATAATGAATTTATTCATCAAAGCTGATAAATATGTTACATTAAAAAAACAAGTAGTAAGAAAATGAAAAAAATATTTGGATTAACCCGAAAGCATTATTTCCATGTATTATTTTTTCCCCTTTATGCTCTAATAGAAATTAATAAGACTGTTCCATGTTGTTGAGCTTGGTTGCAGTAGTAAAATATTTCATTTTTATTTCCTGGTAATGTAGATATTAAAATAATTTTCCTTATACGTCGAAAATTGTGTGCATGTGCGAGTGAGTCTTTAGTGAAGGTTGAGATTTTATTATTATTATTATTATTATTATTATTATTATTATTATTATTATTTTCATTATCTTACAGTAACTATTTTATTCCGAATAACTACATGTTTAAAAAAAAAAAAAAAGGGGGGGGGGGGAAAAAAAACAAAAAAAACCAAGATATCAAAATTATTGGAAAATTTTGTTTCATAACAAAGTAATTCTTAACTTATTATTTAATCTGGATTTATTTATATGTTGTAAAAATAAATACTAACTGTGATTATAAAACTCCCACAGCAGATTCTGAGTTTGCTATATAATTTTACTTTCCCTGTGGTTGATATTATTTCTGGGCCTAGGGACCTTTTAATATCAAGGAAAATAAAGTTATCGTCTTTGTGTATATTTCATTTGCTACTCTTTATATTGGTTTCTTTTCTTACTATAAAGTAAATAATTTCTAATTCCCATTTCAACCTTGGTAGTATTCTGATATCAGTAGTTATTTAATATGCTACCTTCAATTTCTTGAAAATAGCCATTACGTTGTAGTAGTAGTGGTAATAAACGAGGAGGAAAAGTAGTAGTAAAAAGGCATATGGTGAAATTTTCTTCAAAATATTTGATAGTAATCAACAAAAACACAAAACATCACGCACTCTTTTGCTTGTGGAAGTAATTTGTGATGCAGTTGAAGATGCTTCATATTGACTTGACAGGATACATAGGAGAAGCAGCTCTTATCTTCAACCGGAATTCAAAGACATGCATGCAACACATTAATAACATTGCTGATCTTGCTATAAATATATCATGAAATTTCATCTATATTTTCGTTGCTGCTGGCGTTTTCTTTATCAGTCGAAGGGATATCGGACTCCGTTCAAATTTATAGGTCTGTATCAAACTTTTTTCCTTCATCGTTTAAATTTTCATACAGATTTTTACTACCACAGCTGCAATAGTGAAAATGCATTGGTGATCAAATGTCACTAGAATGCATAATTAGATCACATCACCAAGGGCACATCGGAGGCCTAATAATTTCCAGTTTATAGACAGTTATCGATCTATTTTTGAAACAAATTATACCTTTTAGATACCTTTAAAATTTTTAAATTTTAGACACAATTTATATTTGGCTGGGCTTCCCCTTTAATAATTATACATACATGTACATTTTACAGAACATTAATAAATATCAACAGTCTGTAAATCATTTAAAGTAAGAAAGTCATAAACATATTTTGTGATAGCTCATGAATTGCCATTAGGAAATGATTATGGTTGCAACTGTCAAAGATTAATAAACCATTAAGGAACTTGTTCTTGTATTAAATTGTGAGATATCTGTACAATTTCTTCCTTATTTATGCTAATTTCTTTTTACAGTACTTCCTGAAAGAAAACTAGAATGACTTTGTTATATCCTGTTCTTTGAAATACGTGGTAATCAGAAAGTCTCTCACTGATAAAGAAATTGAATAAAACAAAAACTGTGTTAGATAGATATACAGGACATCCTAGAAAGAATTAACTGTTTTGAAATGGAATAGCAGGGAAACAGTGATAGTTATTAAAGTTATTCTTGCAGGAGATCATTGTATGAGGTCAGGAATTTGTTTTGGCAAGTTTTCTGAAAAATTGCTTTGCAAAACACAAGGAAATGTACCAAAACAAATTTCTGACCTCGTACATAATCTCCTTAAGAATTACTCTAATAACTGTCATCATTTGCATGATGTTCCTTTTTAAAAACCATCAGTCCTTTATAGGACACCCTGGATATAGCTGTTTGTATTAGGTTGTTTCATCTCAGAAAGTTTGTTCATCTTTTTAATGAATCTGAATATGTACTCTTTTCGATGCTTGACAATATTCAATTTCTTACCAAATATTCGCCAGTATGTCTCCTGTTACCGACACTATTGCATCTGGTGTAGAAAACACTTTATCTTCTTAACATATCCCACAGGTATAGGAAGGAAGTAATGTCGGAGAACGTGGAGATCATGGTGTAGGACCATCCCTTCCAAACCATTGATTGGGAAACATTGACTTCTGGAATGCACGTATAGAGAAAGCCCCATGTGGCGGTGCACCATCCTGTTGGAAAGTAATAATCTACGGCTGGTGCTTTTCTAATTGAAATGATGCATAGCTCCCCGGATGTTTGCACCCCTTTTATGCTTCGACTGTTAATATACCATTCGTTAAAAAAACTTTCCGAGATGATGATTAAAAAAACTATATGTATTTATCTAATGTAGTTTTTGTTTTGTTAAATTTCTTTATCAGGGAGAGCCTTTGATCACCCTGTAATTACCATATTTATGTATTATCCTGAACATATCTATACATATAATAAAACTATAGCCGACCCGGTGTCTGTACTTAGAACAAATTTAAGAAAATCTTATACGACAGCTTTTACTAACACTACCAGAAGCCAAAACGACCATTTTTAGAATTTTTGTCTGTCTGTCTGTATGTTTGTTATCTCATCACGCAAAAACTACTACATGAAAATTAACGCGGTTTTCATAGTCGCATTGTTTTAGGTGTATCTTAAAAGCTGGTGTATGTTTTATCGTGATACGCCTTCTAGAAGCAGAGTTCTAGGCTAAACTCTTAAGCTGGTGATTGAATAAAAGCTGACATGCCATCAAGGTATACTTTAATTCACAAAACAAACAACTAAGTAACAATGTATTGCGAGCTCAGCAACAAATACGTAGCATTAGCTGACAGTTTTGTTACGTTGTATGATCGTTAAAGTACATTGCTAAGTTTGGACTGTAGCCAAATTCATGCAATAGGGCGGGCAAAGTCGATTCTTCAGTAAAACTCTGGATTACTAAAGTATGACAATTACCTTCCCCAATACTAGCAACTAATACCAGTTGTTGATTGGTTGGTTTGAGATCACGTGAGTTTTTTTAACCATCTTTGGACTAGACATTTTTACATTTATTAAGGTTTAATATTTTAAATGTTGACAACAAAATTTAAAGGGAAAATAATAATTACAAAAAAATGGTTTCATTCAAATGATCTAATCTTACTTCTGTTTCTGCACGACTTAAATGAGCACGATTGCGACGTCCAGCAGAAAGCTAACCAGAACGTGTTCAGCGTTTGGAGTCACAGCATTCTAGAAGTGCGATGTCTCGATCTCTGGAAACTCCATTACTCTCGAGCGCACTCCGCTCGCACTCGCTCTCTAGAGACACGCGATCAACGTGACTCAATGTTTGGATGCTAATACATGTCGATCCAAAAGTCGTGCACATCAAAGTAATAATAAAAACCAGATGACATTAAATAATACCGTATTTACTACTATTTAATATGTATTTACACAATACATCTATATATTTTACAAGAGATGCTCAAAATGTAAAAGTTTCAAAGCAGCCGATGAAACTTTTAAACTATTAGATTATTTATAGACAATCGAATTTGGACATGCGCGACCTTTGGATCACCCTGTAGAAACTGAAATGCTGTGTTACGGTCTGAATAGAGTAGTGAAGAACGTGAACTTCGTTTGAGTGCCGACTGGTCTCTCCAAGCAGAAGCCCGAAGTGTGGAAACTCAAGAAGATTGTGAAATACCTTTTCTCTCTGACTGTACGTGGCATAAAATATCACGATCTCTGGCCATTGATGAGGAACGGGAATTGCATTTGCCTGCTGAGCGTTTCAGCCATGAACATTCGCCTCTATTGGAGACAAAAGAGCAGCATAAGCTTCGTTTGTCTGCCGCCCGGCGCTGGTACAATGAGAGATGAGATGTGGTCGTGAACCATTTGACAGAAGATGAAGTCGTGATCATTTGTCGGATCATGTTCCGGTTTAAAAATTTTAAACATCCACGCAGATGAAGTCGCGGACAACAGCTAGTATGTTATAAAACTTTTACTGCATACCTGTATTTGAAGCATGTAGTTAAATGATGTAAATTATCTGTTTTATTAAATTTAAAGTTTGGAGGAGAAAGCAAACACCTTATTTTCTGTGGATAATTACTTAAGGTACTTACGAGAGTGAGAGATACACAAACACTTTCCACATTTGATCTTTTTTATTGTGGAAAGTGTTTGTTTATCTCTCATTCTCGTAAGTACCTTAAAGTTTGGACTTTTATTTATAAGGATAAATTCGTTTTCTTGCTAAATATCAATAAAATTTTTTGATTTGAAAATGCATTTCTGAGTATTTCTGTCATAGCTATCTAATGTTTATCAAAAGGTACATTAAAAGTTTTGTATGTCTGTTAAAACAACTTGAATGCTCAGTTTTCCTGTTTGCAATTATAATATACATGTATTTGGGTTTGAATTTAGTATTTTCATTCATTGTCATATTTTTTGAAATAAATGATTAGAAGACAAAAAAAAATTGAACAGAATATAGTGTAACAGGGTACAGGGGAACCTCTGTTCACGAATGGCCCGGTTTGCGAATGCTTCGGTTCATGAACAACAATTTTGTTTCGGCTTATGAGCCAGTATTTCGGTTCACGAACAGGCGACATCATTAACTTCTTATTCTAGGCATGCGCAGATAGATAGTGCCGCTTCGTACTATATGTATTCACTTTGTAATTTGTATTCGTGTGAATAAAAGGATAAATATTCAGTCTGACTCAGTCCACTGCAGGACGTAGGCCTCTCCCACAGGGGGTAGTTGGTCTAATCTCACATGCTGGCCAGACTGGTTGGGAGATGCATTTTTGAGCTTCTGCCAGCTTTTTACGAAGGCTACAAGGTTTTAGTAGCATTCGGGAACGACGGCTCAACGTGCCCTCCGAAGCACAGAGGGGGAATAAGATCTCGCTTCACTGAATGATCACCCATCCAGTGACTAGCCGTGCTGAGCGATGCTTAACTTCCAGAGCTAGCTTGCTCTGCGAAAGCCTGCTAACCCACCGCACTCCCCTTTTCACCTGAATATCGCACGCAATTTAGGATTTATATCTGTATGCGTATTAAGTTAATGGGGGAAAATCTCAGTTTTTGATCGCTGGAACGGATTAACTGTATTAACATTGATTTGAATGGGAAAAGTCGCCTCAGTTCACAAACAACCTCGGTTCGCAAACATTTCCTGGAATAGGTTCCTGGAAATTCATAAACCGAGGTTCCACTGTATATAAAAGTTAAATTATTCTTAAATTAAAGCATAGACTTTTCTTTTTTGTTTGTTTTTAGATTAGTACAATAAGCACTAGCCAATATTTGGCTGCAACAGCATTAGGTTTATTTCCCACGCAAGTAATAAATGTATATCTAGGGAGTACAGTAAGATCTATGGAAGATGTTCTTACTGATGACACAACAGCTACGACAGGCTATATAGTATTTATTATACAGGTAAGTCATTGAATATACAGTCGAACCCACTTATAACGAACTTTTAAATATCTGCAAATTTCTTCGTTATAATCATATTTCTTTATAATTATACAGTAGATATAGCAAATTTATTTTTATTTAAAGTGGATTTCTTTATATTCGACAAAGAAAAAACACTTAACTGTGTGATTTTTCACTGTTTTTAATAAACAAACACAATGTGTTTTTTATTTCCTCCTTCCCAGCTGTTACTTCCTTTATGATCTTAAATATTTTCCACTTCATCCCCCTGAAGTATTTTTGTAGCAGAAATCCCCCCCTCCCCCCTGATGTACACTGTAAGGGCACGAGGAGCATCTTCTACAAGACTACATTTGATAAAGCAAGAGGAAGAGGAGCCAATCCTGCATCCATACACCTTCTCTAATGCGAATACTCGTTGATTTCAGCTATTGCTAAGCAATTTCAGTATCCCATAAAAAGTGTTTCCTGTTTCTGTATACTATGTATTCCTCATCCTCTGCTCCTACCAAGTGAATAACCTAATGCCAAATTTAGACAACAAACAAAATTTGCATAAGAGCTCATAAAATGATTCCTTGTATACGTATTTTTGTTATCAGATTTCGTTATAACCGTAGAAAATTTGGACAGTTTCAATGAACCTGTAGTTGGGGATTTCAGTTAACTTCGCTATAACCGACTTCGTTATATGTGGGTTTGACTTTTATAACTCTTTTCCAAATTTGGAGGTAATTTTACTCTATATTAGTCCTCTTCATTCCATTGAATGTATCATAGTAAATTATTACATTTTAAACATAATCCAGTATGTTATTGAGTTTTAAAATAATGTTGTTTTTATGAAATACTGTTATTAAGAAATGTAATATAGAAAAATACACTAGTTTAATATAGTTAATATTAAGAATATAAGGGTTTGTTAAAAAAAAATAGCCTTGTAATAGTGTGCTAAATACATGTAGTGTACAAAAACTTAACAGCAGGTTTTGACAAAAACAAACTACCATTTCCTCCATTTCATTGTAATCATGGGAAAGCCAGGCCTGAATGTTGTAACATGACAGTGGGCTGATTCACTTGTTGTTCTCATCTGCAGTTATTTGGCTGATCAAAACATCAGAATCTGCTGTTTTATCTACCTACATGTATTTGCTGACTGGTGCCCCAACAGTCTTTTTTGTTGTTGCGACATGAGAATGTGTTCTATCGCAGAAAGTGCATTACAGAAAGCATTCTAACACTGGAAAAAACATTGGGAACAGTTATGGGCTGTATGGGACTTTTTTGTGAGAGGACTGTGCTTAGAATTTTTGAGTACTAAAAATGTTTATAGATAAAGTTCAGTCCTTGTATATTTGAAAATTTAATGCAAACTATATTAAGGATACAATGCACCTAAGGAAGAATATTATCTCTACATTTAGAAAGATTAAATAAACCAGAGGGAAATTAACTGAGTAAAATATACCTGAAAAGAATGTACAACAACTAAAGAGCAAATTGAAAAAAGCTTCATCATAAATATGATGTAGTATATATTTCAACATTATTTTTGTATTGTAAAAGTATACCATATTCCAGACGATGGAGTATTATACAGTAAAACCCTGATTTTACATTTTTCATCGGAGTGATAAAACCATAAAAAATTTATAATGAGGGGGAAGGGGGGGAACTTAAAATCGAGGTCAATAAAAATCAATAAAATATTGCTTTTCAAACAAATACAGGATAAATTAGAAAAAAAATATTTAAAACGTGAAAAGGGAAATAGACTATTTTACTGCAATATTTTTCTGCTATTAAACTTTGCATTATTTAGGAATGAAACTTGCATAAATTAATAGGAAAACATTAAAAAAAACATTAACAAAACATTAGGGAAAAACCAGTGATTTTCGTTTGCTTTTTGATTTGATTAGAATTTGCACAAATTGCTTTTACAAGAATCGAAAGAGACTGCAGATGTAATTGTTGATTTTCATTAGGCATGAAAAAGATTTTAATAGTGTTTAGTGCATTCATAGCTTCATTTGAGGAAAGCATTCTCTCTACAGGCCCACCATTGTCGCCGTCCACTTCATTTTCATCACAAGATGTATCCTTTGAAAACAAATCAGACACATCATGACGTTTTTGTTACAGTCAGCGTTTTTGCTAAGATCAGCTGCTATTTCAGCACATTCGTTTCTCACTGCATCTTCATACTCTGCTGCAACAACTGTTTCATCTTGAGGTAAATTCTGCAAATCCAGCTGTTAGAAAATGATGAGTTATGCAGCTCTTTACGACACTGTACCATGCCAAAGATATCAGGAACAGTGAGGGAAGACAGAAGACTGCCGCAACAACAAAAAAAAAGTGTACATGTTTATAATAAAATTGTCAATTGGAACACTTCAATGAAAACTTGGAAAATTTGGATTGCATTACTCAAAATCCGAGATTTTTTATCATTATTGTCATGAACATTTTGTGGGGACCAAGCAAAAATTAAGTACGGAACTGGATACATAAAAACAAGGTTTTACTGTGTAATATAATGTATAGTCATGAGAATAAAAATCCGTTCCAAAAAAAGTATTTTACTCGGCATCAAAGTGCAGCAAGAATTTTTAATTTATCGAGGAAAATATAATGAAATAATACATTTCATGGTGGCCTTTATTTCTCTCATCAAAATGCTGCATTCCTGCAGTTAGATAACTTGAATAATGACTAAATGAAATTGGATACAGATTATCTTTTAACTGTGGTCAGTACTTTCAATTAACCTAAATAAATATCTGATTTCTTCATTTTATAGCTTAATTCTCCTTTACAAGTTAGGAATTTTTTTTATTACATAATTTTGTATCAATATAATTCCATAAATGAATCATGAAAAGATATTCTTATATACAGTGTAATCTTTTTAATTCGAACTCCAAGGGGAAAGGAATAAAAATCTAATTCAAATTAACAAAAACATATTTTGTTAAAGAAAACCAGTGAAAGAAATAACATATAACAATAAGTAATATGAAGTGGGAGGATTAATTAATTCCTAATACTTGTAAAATTTTTCTTTGTTTTAATATAGGTTGATAATGGGTTCAGCAGAATCCCATAGTCTATAGCGATGCCACCTTCTTTTAGAATTTTTACTTTTTTCTCTAATGGTAGGCTAGCATTTGGTCACTCTTCGAGGTTCAAGATTTATCAGTCTTATGGCTATAAAACAACTTCACTATGAACGCTGTTGCCAGTATAAAGTCCATGATGCACTTAAACATTTCTGTGTAATCCCATAATTCTGAGAAGTTACAGAGACTCTCTTACCTAAGTGATACCAAACTGCAATCTTGTGCATGTTTTTTCTTGTTGTAAAGAATATGTACTTACAAATTCTTCATGGTTATGAAAGTTCTTTCAGATTACCTATTAATAAAGTGAAAATATTTATTTGCATTCGAAAATTATCCAAATAAAATGTTCGAAACTTCTAATTACATGTGAATTTTAACATTTTGTTAGGAATTTCAAGGGAATTGGACTTCTATTTGAATTATCCAAGTTTGAATTAAAAAATTTCACTGTGACATACATATTTGATGATGCACTTGC